>JAJHUR010134274.1:329344-347173 GCA_027495735.1 Lutjanus campechanus
AGCATTGAAAACAAATTCTGGGGTTCACTCACTGTCTCTGGAACATGACCACTTTATCTGCCTTCAAGTCTGTAAGTTCCAGTTTTCTGCCCTTTTCAATGACGTCGGGATGTTTGCGAACCAGCAGCCAACCAATGTGAGCGAAGAAGAACCCCCGTGTGGCGTTGTGGGGGTCTGCGTCCGTCTCAGAGTACTTGTGGTGGACACGGTGATCTCTCGCCCATTCATATATGTCATTCTGCTCACAGAAAGATAGGCAGAGATAGGGAGGATTATGTAAGACACCCATAGAAATGCATGGTTTCAGATTAAGGCCAGGGACCATGTGGTAACAAAGAAATAAATGCATATCACTCAGGTTACATAATCCTACTGAAATCATACACAGTTATTTAAAAACCATACCATTGCCACTTTATTATACTAGTAAATGTTGGAACAAGTACATGGATGAATATAAAGCGTTATGGTTAAGATCCCCTCCATGCATGCTCTATGACATATTAAAGGACTGCTTTGAGTAATGAATGAATACAAAAGTCTTGTAAGTATGACTGTTGGACTGTTAATTTGTTCTAAGCTAACATTTTAGCTGCTTAGCTTACATACTTGCACAAGAGACAGCAAACATCACATTGCAAGCTTGATTACATCCAGTGCATTTTATTCTCAGGCTTAAATAAACATGCTCAAGATGTGCGTTGATATTTCAGATATTTCCTATCACCAGTCTATTGTGTAAAACTACCAAACGATACTGTTAGCTAGGAAGTGGCTGAATGCTAGCATTAGCTGTTGTCTCATAATGGGTTATCAAATATGCTATTTTAGCGTGAAACATGGCCCAATGTTCCTCCAGAATTTCAATGTTCATTGTCTTGTCACTTGCTGATTAATCAGAAAGTGGTGAAATGATATTTGTCAGACTTGCTGTAAATATACGTCTTGCAACCTGGAACACAGCAGTACGACATTTGAGCTTCTCACCCTAAGTGTGATGCCAGAGGAAAATGGCTGCTGTGTGAATATGGTCAGTATGCTTTTGTTTATTAAAAATCTGTAACTGCCTTTTGAAAACTGTTAAAATGTAGATAATACAGAATCTATACATATGCAATTTTTTAAAACTGAAAATCCCTTCATATTCTGAATATAGGATTTACATTATTAGTCATGTCGTAAGCATTGAGAGACTTACCACAAGCTATGAAATTATGAAACAAATGTGTTTTATTCACGCTGTCACAGAGAAGTACTATACTACCCATGTTCCTGAAGTATAACAGCAATGTCTCTGATTGGTGGAGCTTGCTGTTACCATGGAAATATTTACTGCACGTGCCAGTTACGCTAGCAGGCTGGCTAGCTAGGTAGCCAACATGAGTCATACAAATAATGTAGTGAATACAATTTATATACACACAACATAAACTACAACATATTGCAACACTTTTGACAATAGAAACACTATAATAACGACAAAAGTTCAATTTAAGAAGAAGTGGTATCATTTGCAATGGTTGATGTGATGAGTAGTTCCTTCACTTTTAAAATAATTATGCACACAGTCTCATATCTTTGCCTTTTTCAGTTTTCCAATCTTTTTTGCTGTGAATCAAATGTTTTTTGGTCACAATTCATCTTGTAGCTGGCTGACATGGTTCACGGCTTAAAACTATTTATATGAGGATTTTCTGAAGCGTCAATAGACTGAATGAACGGGAAATTCACTTCCGGAACCGGTTGCCGTTGAAAACGTGGGTGGTCACTCTTGAGCTCTATGTCTCTATGAAGTCTGTTTTCGGTGTACGTGCACTGGAAGCTCCAAGTTTCCTCATCACACTTGTTTATGTTGCATACTGGGCCAAGACTGGCTTCCAAACCACCTGTGATACATATTTTGATATGTGAGAACAGCTATCTGGTGTCAAACTCTTTTTTTCTGTTTTACCTGAAAGGCCATGGAGTTGGCAAGAGCAAGAAAGACCCGCAGGGGAAATGAAGCCTTATAGGATCTGTGGCTCCATAATCTGTGCGCACCAGCAGTCACACCGAGAGCACTGATGAGGTAGCACACCGCAGCTGGAAGAGAGGGACAGAGGTGGAAAGGACAGATATCTTAGGGGGAAACTGTCACCATTACACTGAGATTAATTTTACACTCATGAGGGCAGAGTCACTGGGACACCATGTTCTTTCCATTACAGCCAGGCCTCATTGTTCAGAGAAAAGTCATCTGTGTGGGGAGATGGGCTGCTGGGAGCACGCAGGTCTGCCCTCACACGTTTGTTGTTCTAAAACTGCTGAATGTGTTTCTATGTGAAGCCCAGACAAGACTACCCAGGATTTGAGACCCGGGGGCTTCTGACTGGCAAAGAGCAGTCTGTTGTGGTGCCACGCAGCTCACAATGGGATGACTATGGGAATGGTGATTGTGCTTTGTCTTACCCAGTGAAATAATATGCAGCTCAGCATTGCAAAGAGAGGGGAAAATTATGCAGTGCCAGACTGGAAACAAAGTTGAGACTGTTTAGGAATTCGAGTCATGCCTCCATGGTCTACATATGTATATACATGTATATATATATATAAAATAAAACAAATTATTTAGCAAACAGTTTGGCTTTTATCACTGAAATTCAAGCACTTGCTACAAATTCCAACAAGCCCACATAGTTTTGAGTCAGCCACAGGTCTTGAGCTGTTGATAGAGGAACTAAATAGATTTGGAGGATTACAAACACGGATGTAAATGATGAAAATTGCAAGGCCAGAGTGACTCATTCTCCATTATTCCCATAGGCATAACCCCTCAGGCTGTATGCACTGTAGTTAGCATTGATCACACAACATCAGCACATTCTGTTCCCTGACTGTGGCCTACAGACAGGAAAAACCAACAAAAGCTGCAAAGCTAAGCCTGCCGCTACAGTATTTACAATACTTACTCCATGCAAGAGTTAAACCCGATGCAGATGGGATGAGAACAAGTCCGTAAAGCGAAGCGATATGTAGGAGGCTCATCAATATGATATTTCTCCACACCAGCCTCCTCGGCGGTTTGGGTCCCTCTTTCTCTTCATAGGTGTCGTCAAAAACATCCTCCACCGTCGATGTCTCTGCCATGGCACCAGCTCCGTTCTGCTGCTTGCCAGCGTGATGATTCCGGGTTTCTGTTTCGGTCATTTTGCTGAAGTGGTTTTCTATAACAGCAGCAGCAGTGCGCAGCAGCAGCGGCGGTGGCAGCAGGAGAAAAGGACAGAGATGTTGCTCAGTGAAATGCGTACAGCGGATGGGATGCAGAGACAGAGGGGAAAAGTACGGCGGCTGGCTGTGCACATGCAGCAGTCTGCGGTTAACTCTCCAGCAGCGCCCACATCGCAAAGTGGCTGTGACAGCGTGCCACTCTTGTCCTATAATCTCACAGTTATGTCACTGCTGGGGTTTGGTATGTCGCTGCCGTTATACGGGTTACTTATCCATTTTATCTTTACTTCAAACTCACACAATGGTGATATTTATCATCTCTGGGATATGCCAATACGAATCGGTTTGTAATAAAGAGCTGTGCAGTTTAATCAGCACCATAACGTTAAACAGCTTGTCACGTGTCACTTTTCATCGACACACCGGTTGTGTCATAGATGTCATAACCCCATATACCATTTTGTATATGTGGCAGAGTATTACATGCACGTGGCGCAGGTAACTTATGTCATTCCTCTACCATTACTATATATGGAAGCCCATTTACGTCAAAAGAAGAAAAAAGAAAGAAAGAAACTTTCTCAAAATGATGAATGTATCCCAAAATAATGAGACAGCAAGTCATTATTTTGAGGTACAGGTCGCCATTTTGAGAAAGTTTCTCATTATTTTGAGCTACATGTTTTGAGATGTTGAAACAATTTCGACAGTTTGTCTCTCTTTTTTTGCGATACTAAGTCTTTATTTTGAGTCATGAAATCCTTATTTTTGAGAAAATATGTTAAATAATTATTTTGAGATAATTAATATGAGATATCAACTCATTATTTTAAGAGAGTTTCTCTTTTTTAGATACAAAGTCATTATTTTGAGATACTTATTTTGAGACACTAAGTCATTATTTTGTGATAAGTTGTTATTCCAATAGTCTCTTGCTATGTTGAGATACTAGTCATTATTTTGAGATATATATGTTGAAATACTAATTCTTTTGAGATAAGTCATTGTGAGTTTTTCCATTAAGTTTAGATATGAAGTTGTTATTTTGAGAGTTTCGCATTATGTTGCGATACTAAGTCATTGTTCTGAGAAAGTTAAATTAAGTTTAGTTAAAATAAATGTAGTGAAGTAAAAAGTACAATATTTATTTCTGGAATGCATAAAATGGAAATACTCAAGTAAAGTAAAAGTAGCCTACAGTACTTTAGCAAATGTACTTATAGTTACTTTCCACCACAGGATGTATTGATGGTGACTGTATTTGACCATTAAGTAGCCAACTGGCAAGATAATGCATGTAAAAAGTAGTACATGACAGTGGTACAGCAGTGAAATGCTGTGTAAAGTCAGGCATAACACTGGCATGTCTGTAATATGTCGGTGGACCAGCACATACTACTATTCAAATACCATTTACAATTTGCATATGACATTGGCGTCTCTGTGAAAAACATGTCCATTCAAATTCCTTTCATTTAAATGTTTGCTGCTTACCCAGGTTGAGCCTACTCACCGTGCTTTTCACTGCATATGAGGTTACCACAGCCGCAGGGGATCCAGGCACAGGTGAGATGCAGATAAAGAATAAAAGATATAGATGTGGAGGTAACACCAACACAGGCCCCTGGTTAATATGAAATTGGTGTCGTCTGTTCTGAGGTGGTATTTAAAGCAGAGGATGGGGAAATTTATGCCACAGCCTCTGAATATCCCATTGGCTGATTTCTGACAGCCTATTAACCACCCTCCGATTTTCAACAGAGTCTTACCATGTATAATCATTATCTGTTGCCAAATCTTCCCTGTCTTGATATCGTATGACATAATCCGATGAAACGTTGCCCGAGGCTGTAAACACAGTCAGTTCCTCTGACATAATGATGTCACACAGTAATGACTGTCTCAGTCTAAAAAAAGAGAGAAAGAGCAAACAAGAAAGTTGCATTCACATGACCGTGCATTTCCCTCTTTTCCAAGCTAGTACAGACACATTCAATGGCAATTTTGTTGTTTTGCAAGTTTCACTTAATGCTGCTTTAGAGAACTTTCATGTTTTGTTGATTGTGGAGGCCCCTGTGGACAAAAGTGGTAGTATTTCCACTTTAATAACCACAAAATATAATGTAAAAAAAAGAAAAGAAAAGAAACCTAATAAAATATCTCTCTATCTTCTTTTCAACTTTTTAACTAAAATGTGATGCACAGGCTGGTTACATCTGATTTAAAGGAGAATGTGACCTGGTGGCAGGTATTAAGAATAACTATATTGAGATAGCCAATCTTCTTGCAATCTTGTTAAATTGTGTAGGTCATATACAGTATCAGTAATAAATTGAGACTGTTTCATTACCAATTAAAAACTCTGTAGGTGCTTTAAAATTTTCAAAACATCTTTAGTCTGACATAGTTGTCAGCTGTGGTCAAAGTGTCCCAACTTTTGGTAGATACTGCACATGAGAATGTACATTTTTCACAGATGTTGACATCAGCACTCAAAGATAGAACATGTTTGTTTAAAAATATATGTTTTATATGCACATATATGTTTTAAAAATATATATTTTTACTTAAAATGGGAAAAATAAGTGTTTGTGTGAGACTTTGCAGCTATGATATGACTATAATATATTACAGACTTTTTACTCAGTTTTCTTAATAAAATCTGTCTTTGGTAAATAAACCGCAGAAAGAGTTAAATACGACACTCCTCATTGCCAGCACGCTGGGAGTGTTGTGGGGGTAAAAAAGTTCATTTCCCAGTCTGTCTGCTGACCCAGGTAACCCATGATTTTGTGTACGAGGATGATCGTCCCATTACTTCACCCAAGAGATAAAAGAACATCCTATCTGCCAAGGCCGCCTTGTCGCAATATATGAGCTCACATAAACTGTGGTAAACTCTGAGGAATAAAACTGGGCCATTCATACTGTACTCTCATTATGCTATGAACTTTAGTGAACTGGAATGACAGGGGTATTTCCTAAAAAGATGGCTCCAAAGAAGTTGTAATGGCACCATCTGCTGCACAGATAAAGCTACTGCAGGACAGAACATGAGACGCAGACTCAAATCTTGAAGCAAAAAGGTGAGCCTGTGAGACATCTGGCATATGTAAACAAAAATTACCACAGAAAAAAAAATCTACATCTCTTTGACAAGATCTTAATAATTTAAAACTATACTGTAAGGTTGACAATAGTGGCGTTTATCACAGTTTTTTTTCTAACTAGATTGCATTGTACTATCCACCCTCTGTAGTAAAGCACCATCTGTCTGAAAACAATGACGTCCCACTGCAGGGTTTACAGGCCTGCTACACCCACAAAGATGTTTTCAATCATTCCTGTTAATTAGCGGTCTCTTTAGGATATCAAGTGAGCTCACCAAACTCCATCAACTAATAACATTAATAAAGGTGTAAGTTGTCTAAATGAACAGGAGACCAGAGGAGCTGTCAATCTGCCTTTTTCACAGCAGCCATACTGATAGGAACTAGTGGGGTAAACACAGGTGTTACCAATGATAATTAAGGTTTTGTTCTGTTAGTGTGAGCCAGCGCACACAATAGCCACACCCTGACTCAGTTTGACCAGAGTGGAACAAAACCTTAATTAGCATCAGTGGCAACACCTGTGTTTACTCTACTGTTTCAGGTCAAAATGGCTGCTGTGAAAAAGCTCTATTAGTCTATCCCCAGCAACATTTGCTGGTTAAACTTCCCAAATCTAAGGATTTAACACTTTTATCTGTGTTATATAATTAAAAATAAATTTAATATCTTAAAGTTTTGGACTGTTGGTTGTACAAAGCAAGCTACTTGAAAAATACACATTAGGCTCTCAAAATAATAATTTGTTGCAGCCCTACCTCCTCACAGTCTAATCAAGCAGATAAGTGAAAACACCTGTTTGGGGGGGCACGTTATTGTATTGTTTACAAACACTTCCATACACCACATATTATATTCAACTAGCCTTCTAAATACTGATAGCTTACCCACTTTTTCATGTTCGATACCATAACCTTGACTACCTGCCAATACCAATCCAATACCATCTTTTCCCCCTCACTTTAACAGCTCAAACTGTGAAACAAATATTGTACTCTCATGAAGGAATAAAAAAAAGGAATAAATACATAATCCATGACTTTGCTTCTTTTTATTTAAACCTTTTCACACAAAAAACTTTAAGTAATATTTTTGAACGGTCAGCACCATTCAAACAAAGTGAAATTTAAACTAAATGTATAAATTGTACTTAGCAGTTTTGCTTTTTTCTTCCTCGCGCCTAAAGCCTCTGAACACCACCACAGGTGTTTTCAGTTAATCTTATGATCAGATCTTTGCTCAGGTCGATGGTGAGTCGGAGTTTTGATGGGAATATATTAGGTCACAAATCTCATCTATCAATAAGAATAATAAAGGTGTTATTTGTCCTCCCCTAACAGGTATAGCAAAGCTAACAGGAGACACAGGAAGATGTCAGTCAATTACAGTCTGTACACACCCACTTCAAAGAGATCTGAAAAAGAGGCTTTAAAATAACTCCACACAGTTGACATGATGACAAGCTGCTGACGGGTATCACTCACCCTCTAGCTGCTGTTCAAGTGACACATGCTGCTCACCTGTGTTACTCAGGACACATGTCCGTTTACAGCATGTCACTCAAAGTTTAGCTTAGCATTTATATGATAGTTCAGGCTAATGCATCACATTGGATTACACTCTGATACAAAAAGTATTTGCTACCTTTCAAAGAGTAGCACCAGTTCACAGTGAGGAGTGTGTGGGAACATATCCACAGGCACAGCCAGAGTCGGAGAAAATGCCTCTCCTGTGAGTTTCTTCTGTGGGTCAGGAGCACAACAAAGCTCCCTAAAGTTCCTCATGGCCTCTCCATCCGGTTTACAGGAAACATAGACCAGCCTGCGGATCGCAGGTTGGTTCCGCAAAGCTCGGACTACTCTGTAGTGCAGGCCAGCTCGAGAAGGGTTTACCACAGCTGCCACGAGGCCTCCACCTGCGGAGCTCAGCTGAGACATAAGGCCAGGAAGCACCACCTCTGCCTTCCCAGGGATAAATTCACAGTTCTGTACATTACTGAGAGTTGCGTTGTGTCTAGCATCCTCCACTGCCTGTTCTATGAGCTCTATACCAATAATTCTGTCAACTCTGGGAGATATAGTGATACCAATGGCACCTGTCCCACAGCACACATCAAGGAGTGTACCACAAACTTTTGTTTTTCCTCCGCATTCATTGTGGTTTGGGACACACAGGTCTCTCACTGTGCCATACAGCACCTCAGCAGCCGCCTGGTTCACCTGGAAAAAGGCATCAGCAGAGATGCGAAACTTGAAGCCCAGCACCTGTGGATGACAAAGAAACATATGAATATCAAACATAATCTAGGCATTCATGGGTTTAATGTTGCTGTGGTTACAGGGATTCCACCAAATTTACATAATGGTGTCATGTTGAACACATGCTGTGAAATAGCAAATATAAGAAAATATAATCAGCCACTGTGGCTTGAGCTTGGACACCACTAATATGTAACAGAAAGCCTGCATTGCAAATGACATGTTAAGTTTGATGGAAATGGGCATTTCTGCTGCATTCATGTGCTCCTCCTGTTCCTATTTCCTGAGTTGAGAAGTCATTCTTCCAACTTTGGTGTGCTTATGAGGTTTTAAGTCAACAACACGGACGCTGCATCAGTACATTCCCTGAAACCATTAAAATTTTGCTTTACCTAACTTGTTATCAGGGTTAATGCTAATGAATAACTTTTCTAACTAATATGGATCACTCTATGTGAATAGCAGCAGCAACTAATGGCCAAAACCTAATATTATATATACATGAATTAATAAATCAAACATTTAATTTCGACTGTCATGCTTTTAAGTATATGATGTCAACAGACAACCCGGCAAGTTGTGTAATTACATTTTCCCAGACTTTCCGAGTTGTTGTTTCGACTGTAAGCGATCACATACATTAGTCAGGAACTCATTTTTCTGTAAAAACACATGAATGCAGGATTATTAGGTGATGAGGGTCTAATTGAAGATACTATCAAATTGCATTGTAGGAACTGTGGGATCCAGTGTTCCTGGAACTACCTTCTAAAATCTATTTCTTGCAAGTCCCCTAACTTGATGTAAGTGTAATAATAAATCAGTAGTGAAGTAGACTAAAATTCCTGTGTACGTCATGCATTTGGCAAATAATGTGATTCTGATGCAAATCCCCTCAGAGACTGTCTGTAATTTTGACCTGATGGTGATTATTACCTCCTCATATATGTGTGGCTGACCATGCAGCAGCTGGTAGGGGGACGCCTCATGAGTGCAGCGTGTCATGGTGCTCTCCTGGAAGAACAGTGAGTCCAGCTGACAGACTGACCCCGGCCCACGTGTGAAGTAATCCACCAGGTCAGCCTTATGGACCGCCACCTCTTCTGGGGTGAGTGTCTGTGGATTAAAATACACTATCGCCATGGTGTGACCCTCTGCATTGGTCCTCACTGTGACCTCTCTCAAGTGACCCCCAGTGTGGAAAAGCAGGCAGGGCTCCAGGGATGAGCGGCGGATGAAATCCTGGTAGCACCTGGCTACCAGCTTGTGCTTCTCTGGCATGTTGACCAGGTGGTCTCCGTTGACACAGACGATGTTTCTCCCCCTGCCTGTGCCTATGTAAAATCCAACTGTTTTTGCATTCCCATCCACTCCTCTGTTGACAGAAAATGTAGACTTGTTGCGGTAGCCATCCCTCACAGGTGATGGCAGAATAGGCAGGACGGGGAACCTAAGTTTACTAACAGGTGATGAGGATTGTAGATCTCCTGAAAGGAACCCAGAGAGTTGAGACAGTATCCTCTCCTGATGCTTTTGCTTGAGCTCAAGCTGCTCATCGTAACTCAGCCGCCACAGAGGGGTGACCACATCAGCCAGCCTCTCTTCCCAGGACAGATTATCAGTCCAGGAAGGTTTCTTCTGACGTTTTCGCCGCTGTTCCTTTGAGAAAGGTATCTCCTGGTCAGCTGGGACTGTGTCATTAGTTGAAAACAGGCATTTTTGCCTCAAAGTATACAAAATAGTCCGTTTGAATAAGACTGACCTGCTGCATGTAGCTGCCAAAGCAATTTTGACGTTCAAAGAAGTGGCTATCATGGTCGTGCTGTGGGTATCACGAAGAAGATTCCTCTACTGTTTCCTGTATTCGGTTTGTTGCAATATAATTTCCACCATTGTTGTTGATTTTTTTTGTCTCAAACTTTTGCATATTTGGTTCCTGTCTTGACAGAATAATATCACTAAGAAGCTACATATAAAATTAACAACAGCTGACCTTTACAGTGTTTACAAGAGTATTTTCTATCTAGTGTTAACGAAGCGCATGCTGAAGGTTCAAGTCAAACGCTGTGACGTGTTATTTGCGAGCCAGTTAGCTTCGAGCGTCATCTCCGTGCGTCCCGGGGCAAGTAAACATTTCCGCTGTGTCGCGATGGACTCAAACAAGGACGAAGCGGAGCGGTGCATTAAAATAGCCCTAAATGCCATCAGCAACAACCAACAGGACAAAGCCAGGAAGTTTCTGGAGAAGGCCCAGCGCCTGTTTCCGACAGATCAGGCCAAAAGTACGTCGAATAAACGTCTCTTTCGACTGGGATTTTATCTCAGATAGTGGGCCGTCGCTGTGAAACCAAATCAGCTAACGTTAGCATAACCGTCTTAACATTACACCAGCTGCTCCTAGCCGGCACTGGTATTTGTAGTTTTTGAGCCCCCGACCCGCGATTTATGTACTATATTTGGTGATTTAATGTCATGAATTGATGCTTGTTTATTCGCTATTGGCATTTACAACCGTGACATCCATGCTAGCAGCTACAATGCTAGCCGTTAGCTTATTATGCTAGAGAAATAAATAATTCTGAAGCAGATTCGGGTGGCATTCTTGAATAATGTAGCTCCACTTTCGTTGTAGATTTATTGGAGTCGTTGGCGCAGAATGGAAAGCCTCCAGATGAGAATGGCAGTCCTGTGAATGGGGATGGACCTACGATGAGGCACCGAGGCCACGGAGAGGAGGCAGATGGGTCCGCACAGGGGGCCACAGACTCGGCCAAATCATACACTGCAGAGCAGCTGGAAGCTGTCAGAAAGTCAGTGCACATGTGGATCTGCTTTTTTCTTTAAGTTGTAACGTTACCACCTTGTACTATAGACGATACTGTAGAGCTGACTAAATTATGTTTTACTTAGTACTAGGGCTGGAACTAACATTTACTTTTAAGGTCTCGATTCATTCATTAGTTGATTGGCCTTTTAAATGTCAGAAATTCGATCAGTGTCTCCCAAAGCCCAAAGATGACTTCATCATATGTATTGTTTTGTCCACAAACCAAAGATATTAAGCTTACTGTCATAAAGGAGTAAAGAAACAGGGAAATGTTCACTTTAACAAGCTGGAATGTAATAATTTTGATTTGGTGATTAATTTAATAGTACCTTGATATCAAACAATTATGTGATGGTCTTTTGGTCATGCTCCGTAGAAGGGCTGCACAATGGCTGATTATTTTGACAGATATTGCAATTGCATCATTCATGATGAGAGGGAATGATCATTTTTGCAGCATTTTCACTGAAAAAAAAGTATTATGCAACATTTGTTGGGGTCTGTACTAAACAAACATGTTTGTTAAATCTGGAGAAGATTTGTAGATCAGAGCATCTCTGCAGCACCACAGTGCTTGATTGTAATGCTGTTTTGTCACACATTTTTCCTTTATCCAAAAATTGCAATTTCTGTGATTTGGGTATTGCATTGGCCATATTGTGAATTTTTGAGAATATTTGAATTAATTGTGCAGCCCTACTCTATAGCATGGTCAATCTGGGGGTTGTGGCTTTTGAGAAAATATCTTTACTATCTGTGTAATGAGCACTCAGCTTGAATAAATGACTAATGTTCATGTCACCCAGCTGGAGCAGTCAAATAAACACATTTTAGTTCTTCATTTAGTGAGAAATTACTCTTTTTGCTGGATGACCATTCAATGCTGTTGTTCAGTGTTTACAGAGAGCAAACTGCATTCTCAGAAATGCTACAAAACTGCATAAATTGAATGTAATAACCTCAGAATTATCATGTGGTAGCTCATACATCGACAGGTGTTTTTGTGTCATTGCTGCTAGCTTAATGGGGTATGATGTGATGTGACATTAATATCTTAGTGAATGTATCTGTATGTTTTGTGTTCAGTGTTTGTTGTTTGTTTGTTTTTTATTCTGACAACATTTTCTTTTTTTCACTGCAGGATTAAGAGCTGTAAAGATTATTACCAAATTCTGGGAGTTGAAAAGACGGCCTCTGAGGACGATCTTAAAAAGGCTTACAGAAAGCTGGCTCTGAAATTTCACCCAGATAAAAATCACGCACCTGGAGCTACAGAGGCATTTAAAGGTAAATTAAAAGTAATATCCAGTGCTTTTCTATGACATGTAAATGTGCATTTACTAAGTGCAAATTTGTGTGGGTTTTCTGTGTCTTTCAGCTATTGGTAATGCCTACGCTGTGCTGAGTAACGCTGAGAAACGAAGGCAGTATGATCAGTATGGAGAGGAGAGATCACACCCAACCAGACACAGACACCATCGTGATTTTGAAGCAGATATCTCACCTGAGGACCTCTTCAACATGTTCTTTGGTGGAGGCTTCCCATCAAGTAAGTAGAGGCCAGGCGAATATAGGGTCATTCAGGATGTTGTTGTCCATTGATGTGGTGCTATCAAGGACCTAGAGTTATTTGTTTTTTGTGTTTTTAGCAATATGTTTATATACCTCCAACTTTAGATTTGCTTTCTACCTTCCAAACAGCAATCAGTACACATCATGCCAATATGGTATTAAAGTCAACTTACTCAGCTTTTTAAAGTTTGTCACCATTTAATGAATTTGCTAAGAGGGACTGTTCTGAAAACTCTTCCTGACACACCAAGCCAACAGTTGATCAATAGTCTTTTGGCTTTGTGTTGCCATTATCTGTAGTTTTAGTACTGTGACTTGCATAGATGGCTCAACTCAGCCCTTATCAATAATCAATCTCTGGTCAGAGTCAGCAAGACAGAGCTGTCTGACCGGCTTTTCAGCCTTGTGAATCTTCTTATTGTCTGACTGCCTTTACTTTCCACATTCCCCAAGCTCAGTTATATTGCCATTATTTTATCATTAACATCTTATAAGCAATATGGCAAACTCTTTAACAGACAAAATATGGTTGGCAAGTTGTTATTTTTGCATCTCTGTGATGGATTGGAGTGAAAATCCATGTTGCTCAGAAGTTATTTCCCACCATTTCCTCTGTAATTGCTACTTCCATTGCACAGCAGTGTAATGTAATGTGTATACTGTAAAGGCTTAATCCTGAAAATGGATCAATCTAACCAAATAATTAAAATAATAATAAAATATCTAATAATAATGATAATAATAAAATAATAATAACAAATGATAATAATAAAAAAAACAAAAAACAATTACAGTTCCTTAATATTTCCTTCTCCCTGACTGAATATGTGTTAATCAGTGAAATCAGCTGCTGTAATTAAAGCCTTGATTTCATATTGCTGAGAGTTGCAGCGCTCATATAATTGGAAGAATCTGATTTCCAGGTACTGTGTATGACATTGGAGGATAAGCTCAGATTGAAAACCGAAGCAAAAGGCTCTGTAAGAATATCTGCAGTTTAGAAAGTGAGGCTCTATCTTATCTGGGTCAGAAGACTTTTTGTTTTTTTTTACAATGTATGCTCAATAGTGCTTTGTGAACTGGTGAGGTTAAGATAGGACTGAAAGTGAACAGTTGAACAGGGAAACATGGGACAGACTCAAAATTTCCTTTTTGCAACATGTACCTCTGTATTACTGTAATCAAAGATTGAGCCAGTAGAAATAAAATGACTGAAGGTGTCCTAATTGATTACACTTTGATTCGCTTTTTTTTCTTTCTTTTTTCAATTATTTTCAGGTAACGTACACGTTTACAGAAATGGAAGAATGCACTTTGCACATCATAATAGGCAAGAAAGACGAGAACAACAGAGAGATGTAAGTCCTGTCTGTAATACCTTAATTACACTTGAGTTTTACACCAGCTGATGTACTGTATGTTTTTTTTTTCTCTCTCTCTTGACAGGGGGGTCTGGCTCTGTTTGTCCAGCTGATGCCCATCTTAATCCTCATCATTGTTTCCGCTCTCAGCCAGATGATGGTCACTCAGCCTCCCTACAGCCTTAGCTACCGCCCGTAAGTGGTCTGCCGCTAAGAGAGCACTCTTAAGATTGTGTGAAAATGTGTAAACATCTGCCTCACTCTCTGTTATTTTATCTTCTCTATACATCAGGTCAGCTGGACATATTCACAAAAGGCATACATCAAACCTGAAGGTGCCTTTCTATGTTGGAGACCGTTTCAATGAAGAATATTCCGGAAATAACCTGAAGAATGTTGAGAGAAGTGTAGAAGAAGACTATATCTCCAACCTCAGAAACAACTGTTGGAAGGAGAAGCAGCAGAGTAAGTTTACAGCACGTCTGCGTCAGATAATTATTTTGATTTTTGATTAGTCAGCTGGTTATTTTTTTCTATCTCATCAGTTACAAAATATCAGAAGATAGTGAAAATTGCACATAAAAGCCCTATTTTTTACATACAACCCTGATCCCAAAAAAGTTGGGACACTAAAATGTAAATAAATTAATTAATCAACAGCCCTTATTTATAGTACTGTGACTTCTGGTTTTCTTTGCTACGTTTGGTGTGTTCTGAGTTCGTTGTTGAATTGAAATAACACTTTTTTGAGTTCATTACAGCTGCTCTCAGAGGAATAGTTTAACGCTTTAATTGTCTGATTTAATATTTTTAGAGTTGTTGATTGAGACCTGGTTTACTGACATACTCTTCTCCTGTGCTTTCAGAGGAAGGCTTACTGTATCGTGCTCGTTACTTTGGGGATTCTGAGTTGTACCAAAGGGCACAAAGAATGGGGACTCCCAGCTGTTCCAGACTATCTGAGATTCAGGTTATATTGGATGGATAAAAACCACTTGCACACATACGGGTAAGTTGTCACAAACATCAGTGATATTACACAGTTACTGTGACTTTATATAGTACATGCATTTTAAGGACTCCAGTGTTGTGCATTTTTTTATCCCACTATCTACACATCACACCCACTCTTCACTGCTGCTGACAGTTTTCCAAAACACGCCGTATGTTTTTGATGACTTACTTCCAATATGTAATATATCACTGCGAGCATTTAGTCAGCTGTAACTTATTGACACATGCTAATGCAGTTGCAAGCAGAGACTGACACCTGATATTAAAGAGTCAGCTGCGTTATCTCAGATGTCAGAGTTTCCCACGAGCGCGTTACTTCACCGCCAAAGAGTTTTTAAAACAGGCCCTGCTCACGACTGCTTTACAATGTAGTGACAGAACTTTGACCAATAAAAAGGCGTCAACAAATGATTGGCCACTGTCAATAATTACCTATCTTATTTTAGGGTCAAGTCTGTTCAAGTTAGTTTTCAATACTGAAATTCACTGAAACTTATGGCTGCCAGGAAGCCCAGGAAATGCATTTAACAAATGTATTGCACACAGGTTTCCTATCCAGTATAGAAAAGTGTGGAATTTAGTCATTTTCATACCTGGAAAAGTATGGAAACAAGAAAATTGGGTATATTCCAGACTACTGTCCCTATTCTGTTTTCTAAAATATTAAATACAGGAGTTTAAAAAAATAAAGTGATAACACAAGCAGATCGTTTTTCATGGCATTTGGAGCAGGCGTTTACCACTGAGAGTGAGCCTGAGGTCGTATAATGTAAGATACAAAGTATGGCCTGTGACTGAACACATCCGCCTCCTCTACACCTGTATGTCACATCCTGTAACACAGCTCTGCTCAAGTGTAAAAGAAAATGCAACAACATGTTTGTATACAGTGTAGGGGTGGGAGAGAAAAATTGTTGATCATGGAATTGTGACTCTTTTACAATTCCTGAATCAATTTTTATAATAATTTTTATAACAAGTGTATGATTCAACCTTATTGTCCGGTGTTAAAAAAAGCAAACAAGATTTGTAATGTTGAATCACAATACACATGTAATCTGCACCCACGTATCGTGCATTGTGTCAAAAATAACCAAATATTAACCTCATCTGAACATTTATTTAACCTCGTCTGAGTTATGCAGTGGTGTGGTTGGTGGAAACGGGTGAAAATCTTTTCTGCTTAAGGACTCGTACCTTTATGGCTGCGTTCATCGTCATTTCCATGGACACAGTGAATAAACAAGACTGCACAGATGCCATGAAAATTAAGTTGTTTAACTTTTTTCCTACTTTTTTTTGTTGTTCATATTTATGAAAGAGACTAACCATATGGGATGAACTATAATATAATGTTTATTCAAAATGTAGAGGGCAAATAATGGAAGTATCACTTGTTAGTTTACCTGCTCTTTGGGCAGAAATCTTTAACATGTGTGACGCAGCAATTGTAACAGAGAAGTCTGGGGAAGTATGAGATTATGAAATGGAAAATGTGTAGAAACCCCGTGTGTAATTCGATAAATGGTGAAGTAATGTGACGCATGCAGTAGTCATAGTTATGTGCTAAAACATAAAACGTTGGCGCTGTTCCACTGACACTGAGCTTGTGTGGCGGCGTTATCTGTGTATGTGCAGGAATCTGATAAAAGTTTTCCCCACACTGCATGACTAACATTGATTTTATTTTATTTTATTATTTTTTTTTCCCCCTCAGGTTCATCGGTACTTGAATCTATTAGAAGAAATCGGTCGGAGCCCACTCAAATTGGAGCATATTTCTGCAGCAAACCAAGAGAATCAAACATGCCTTACGTGCAGTGGGCAGCAGACCTCATCAGGGAACCTCTCTGCATCCTTGTGTAGATTGACTTCCTGTAGAACTGTGAGAAGCTTTGAGTTGACTGCTGACATTTTCTTACTCTAGTGTCTTGAGGACGGTGAGAGTCCGCTTGGCGTCACGGTGGAAAGTAAGAGCATAGTTGTCTATTTGAACGGTAAACAAAGCTGCTAAGATAAGCTTTCTCTGTCCCCGTCTTTTTGTTTTCCTTTTAACATTTTTGAGAAACCTCATGGCCTTCTCATAGACAGATGTCTGAGCCACTCACAAGGAAAAGTGTGTAATTTTTATAGTTCCAATGTAAATATTCATTTTACTTTTAACAGTGCAGGGTTTATTGGAGTTAATATCATTTACTATAATGTTATTATGTGGATTTGCTTGTAGCCTGTTGGATCATAAGTATTGAAAATCGTCGCACAAATAAAAGTAAAACCATATTTATTAAATTAACATGCTAAAATTGTATGAAAGTTTATTTGAATTAAATTTGTCCAATGATTGACTGGTGCATATTTTCTCTTAACAGCAAGACTAAGATGGACTGTGAGGCTGTAGCTTGGCACAGTGGTGCTTTGAGCTAAATACTATCACGCTCACAATGACAACACTAACATGGTGATATTAAACACGCATCTTT
>JAJHUR010134275.1:9951-20358 GCA_027495735.1 Lutjanus campechanus
ATGTATATCTGCAGAGAAAATGAAATCTTCCCCTCCGAACCTTTCAACCTCACCTTCCCCGCCGACGGAAGGAAACAATAATCAGGACGGGAAGCGCGTTATCGAGGCTCAGTGCTTCATTCACAACTCAGCCGTCCTCTCGGTGAGCAGAGGAACGCAATTTATTCAGCTCAGTGAGGAGAGAGCCTTATCTGAGAGGCTGAATAAAAGGGAATTAATGAGACACACACACTCACACACTCACACACACTCTGAGCCTCACAGTGATGAGCTCCAATCAGCTCGCTCGGACTTCTCTGATGCTCTTCATCACTCTCTTCCTTCCTCTGACCGTTTTCACAGCGGTTTGAAATCCAGCTATAATCTCACTCTTTTAAAGAACGTTTCCATTAAACGGCGTCATATTTTAGTCATGAGATATTAATTAAACTGTAAATTATTTACTGATTAAAATAGCACCAGAGTGAAGTAATAAAACTCAAACTGACTTTTCTGCTTTTGAACTCGACTGTCAGCGTTTTTCTCACATATTTATCCTGTGAAAAGTTTTTTTTTTACACGTCCAGCAGACTCAGAACCTCATGATAAAGTTGTGTTTGTGTCCAGTGTTCAGTCTTTTTGAATCCACAACACAGTAATTTAAAAATAAGGTCCAGAAGGGTGAAAGTATAAAGAGTAATTCTGCCTTTAAACAGGGTTGTGTTTATAGTGTTGACGCTGCGCTCTGTTAAGTTTTCACAACCTCTGAAGAGTCAATTTTCAGGATTTCATGAGACGTGTTTGTTGATGTTTTCAGAAATGTCAGACGCCAAGGAAGTTAAAGGGACAGTTCGCCCAAAAATGAAAATTCAGTCATTATCTACTCGCCCTCATGCTGCCGGGTTTAGTTTTTTATTCCACAAAACACTGCTGGAGTTTCACAGGAAAACACTGCTGCAGAATCTCCCAAACAATGGAAGTGAACGTTGTCAAACGTAAAAAACAATAGAATAAAAGGATAAAATGCCTCCATGCTGCTCGTCTGCTGTCATCAGAGTCCCCTAAAGCCCCGACATGCCAAGTTGACTAAAAAAACTATTATTCACACCATGTTTTTAGTCTGAATCTTCACTGTAGATCTTTAGTTTGGAGCCACATTCACGTGTCACGTGTTGTGACGGTGTGCAAATGGCATGTCGGGGTTTTATGAGACTTGGATTTCACCAGACGAGCAGTATGGAGGCTTTTAATGTTCTTTTTCCAGTTGTTTTTACTTTTCAAAACTGGTCACCATTCACTTCCACTGTTTGGGAGATTCTGCAACTCTGTGAAACTCCAGCAGTGTTTTGTGGACTAACAAAATAAACCCGACCCACAATCGGTATGTGGATGAGTAGATCGTTTTTAATTTTTGGGTGAACTACCCCTTTAATTTTTTACACATTTAGTACACAGCTCAACACAATATATAGCATATGTCTCGATACTTTAATGCATAAACTTGACATATTATAGCTTTAATTCAGTATAAATACAAGGCATTGATTCACAGAGCTTCCTGCTGTAAATGGATTCAGTTTATTTTGGTATTTTGGAGAAATATGGTGATTTATTCTTTCCAGAGATTTTCCCTGAGATGCACGCAGCCTTTTAAGCAGAGGATTTAATCTTAGTTGTTTTTAAACCAAGAAAAAGTAATGTTTTCTATTAGATTTACATTTGTGTGAGTGACATAGTGGAGTAATAATCTGCTTTTGATTGCATTTTTTCATATTCTTCATTACCATAATATAACAACAAACAGAAATGAAATGGCAGGTTTTACAGCGTTTGTTTTATTTCATGGATTCTTTTTATAGCACCACAATGCTTTATATAAAACTGTGTGTTTCCCAGCTGCTGTATCAGGAAACATCACAGAATGAAGCTGTGTCCCTCTGAATCGCCTCACTTTACATTCATCCTGTTTGCTCAAATTAAATTTCAGTGTTATCAGTTCGGCTGGCAGAAGTCTTCTCCATGTGGAGTAACAAATTGAAAAACGAGAGATTGAAATTCAGCGTCCTCTTGAACAGCAGCAATAAAAGAGTTCAGACAAAGTTGTTGGACTTCCTGTGAACCAAAACGAGGAAAAGATTTCTGACTCCCATTAAACTGAATCGTGTTTCGCTCCTCTTTGAACTGAGACACCTGATAACTGTGTTAAACATGATTGTTTCTGAAAGTACTGGTTGCTTTCTTTCCACCATGTCATGTACAGCTGCAAGTATTTCTTCTTTTCTTCCCCTGAAACAATCCTGACAAAATGATTGTGTGAAATTCCACCAAGTTCTGAATACAGGCGCTGCTTTGTCACGTCCCTCAGCGTCTCATACTGATGCTCATCGTGGTCTTCAGCATCTGTATGAGACGAATCTGCCAAAAGCTTTTTAAAGATGTGCTTAAAGTTGTGAAATGGTCACAGTTTGGTTCGATTTAAGCAACAAATCTGCTCGGTTAAGTTTGGGTTTCCATAAAAGTTAAGTGTCTCATTCAGGTGCTAAAGGGAACCTTGTGCATCTGCATCAGATGGTCGTGGGCGCGACAAAACATCTGTATTCAATCATGTGACATGTAACATTTTATGTTTTCTCACATCTTACAATTCACATGTGAAAGATGAGGAAAATAACATCTGCATATATTGTATATGACTCATGCATGCCAATTAATCACATGTGAGATCATCTTCCACATATGATAAACCTGAGAAATGTGTTTCATATTGGATAAACAAACTCAAATCTTAATGCAGCCAGCACCTGTTCTGCTGCTGTGCCAAATCCTCCACCCTGCAGCCTGCTCCTCTCAGCCGGTTTCAGCCTCCTCTGAGGCCCTGATGCCGACCCGACCTCAGAGCCGGATGAACGGATCAGGAGTGGCTCTGATCTGAACCTCTCAGTCGTCTCTTTGTGCTTAAGGTTTTTACTGTAACCAGCCAACGTCAACTCTGATGACATGGAGGCTGAGGATGTGAGGCGCAGTACTTTTCTGGTCCTGTTCTTCTTCAGAACAGAAACGAAACCATCAAACAGATGAAAAATGGAGACGTGAGTCTTCTGCTCTTAGATCTTTAAGAAATGTAAAGTTTTTCCTGCAGTGGTACCAAAAGGAAATGTCATGTTCTTACCTAAATCATCAGGGTTTATCTTCCGTGTTGTGGACATCTTAGAAGATTTTAAGTTTAAATGAGCCGACTAGTCTACCAATAAAAAGCACTGAGAAAATGTGCAGAACTGAGCACAATTTATTAATCATAAAAGGTTAAATACTATCTGAAAAATTTTGCACGTATTAAATGCCACTTGTAGCCATATGACCAAATAGTATTTTAAATGCTGCTAAAATGTGTGGCACTTTGCACCGTGCATTATAAACATTACACATTATCCTAGAAAACATGACAACAACTCACTAAATGTGTTTTCATTTCAGACCGAGCAGGGTCACAGTGTCTGTGGGTAAAATACGTTGGTGCAAGAAGCAGCAGCTGCTCTGTTTGCAGGTTAACGTCCACATGTCTGAGCTGAATGTGGTCACATGTTGCTCCAATTGACTGGTTATGTGCCACTTTATTCAGCCTACATTCAACCTGATTTTCATTTTCTAGATCTGACAAACCACACTAGTTTTACCAGATATCCAACCACCACTCGTGGAGAGAGGCTGCTGTCTGCCCGAGCTTTAGCCCCGACTAGAGGCGGGCGGCTGCATAACTCATCAGAGGCAACAGTTAACCGATGTTGTACATTAATAAAATATTAATAAATAGTTTCTTCGACTAGTATTTCTGCTGCAACATTCAATTGGTCAGTCAACATTTAATTTATTTGGGAATGAAACAGTACTGGACAAATTAAATGTTTGACGTGGATGAAAATTCATTAGGAAACATCACCATCATTAATATCTGTTCAAAATTTAATTAAAACCCATCCGGTGGTTGAAATATCAAAATAAACCACAGCCACATTTGATGATATACTGTAGAAAGGAGGCTTCACATTATGACTGACAGCTGAGCTCTGCTTGCAGTCGAGTTGACTGGCTGTGTGGGTGGGTTACTAGTACAAGCAGCACTCGTATCCGGGAAGTTTTGGCTTCATTTTGGTCCACTGGGAGGAACAGGAGACGCTTCATCCATCTTTACATATAGTCAACTGTCTCAGCCGAAGTGACTAACTGACCAACAGAATCAGAACAGAATCATTAGGATTAATCCTCTCAGCCACAAATGTTTGACGCAAATTTAATGTGAATCCGTTCCATATTTGTCAAGATGAAACCAAACGGACAAGCCAACATTGCTAGAGCCATGGATGGATGGATGGATGGGTGGATGAGATGATGGATGGATGAGTGGATGGATGGATGGATGGATGGATGGGTGGGTGGATGGATGGATGGATGGATGAGATGATGGGTGGATGAGTGGATGGATGGATGGATGGATGGATGAGATGATGGATGGATGAGTGGATGGATGGATGGATGAGATGATGGGTGGGTGGGTGGATGGATGGATGGGTGGATGAGATGATGGATGGATGAGTGGATGGATGGATGGGGGTGGGGGTGGGTGGGTGGGTGGATGGATGGATGGATGGATGGATGGATGGATGGATGGATGGATGGATGGCTGGGTGGATGGATGGATGGATGGGTGGGTGGGTGGATGGATGGATGGATGGATGGATGGATGGATGGGTGGGTGGATATCTTCCAGTACAGTGAGAATGACACAGTAGTCAGAGTACATGTGTCATGAAAACACAGTTACTTTTCCTCAGTCAGTACTTGTTGTTCCTCCAGAGCAGTTTAATCCACAGTCACTTCCTTCCTTTACAGACACAAACAATACAGACCCTCTTACATCCGGCTCAGACTGTTGGTCTGCTGTCATTAGAGTTCAGAGAGGTGAGTGGAATCTGCCCTAATTAACTCTGCTATTGTGTTTACTGGATTATCGTCCATGTTTGAACCGGAACAACAAAAGGAACAAGGACTTCCCAGACTCTGATAAATACTCGACCACCTTTCTCACAGATCCCTTTAAACTTCCAAACCTGAACTCGTGGGAACGAGACATTATGTTTTCGGAACAACATCCATAATCAAACAATAGGCCTCGCTGCTTCTGATGGGAAAAATATGATTGCATCTACACCTGGCAGTTTACCATAAATGAATAAGCATTTTGCAGATTGCCCATTTAAAGATAATTATGTTTAATGTTTAGCTTCAAAGTCAGTATGTAAATGATTTCATAAGCCTGTTTGCACACAATTATATCTGTTACCAAATATGTGTGATTAGCTCTTGGATTGTGGAAAAATGGCGTGTATATGGATTTTTGGGGTTTTTGTACTTTGACATTTTGTCAGAATCAATGAAATCCTCTACACACACTTCTTACATGTCAAAAAGTGAAGGTATTTCAAGGTGTTTTAACAAAAGCATAAACCAGAATGTTTTATAAGAGAGAGAATAAATAATAAAGCACCTCTTCAAACTTCCACAGACTGAGAGGCAGCAAACTGAGCAGCATGTGACAAAACACAAAATCCATCTGCAGAATCCCACACGATCAGACCACGACTAAGGACTGAGGATTAAAACAAATCCAAGTGTAACCTGGAATCATAGACGACTACACTTCTAATGATAATGGCTCAGAGGCGGGTCACGCTCTTTTCTGCACCCGTGTTAATGTGAGCAACATGGCTGCAGCTATGCGTCATCTAGAGATTCAGAGAGGGGCTATTTTTTCAGTGTGATGCACGTTTTCTGAGCGAAATCATACCAGCAACATTCATCACAGTTTCCATATCTATATCTGGAGAATATAATAATGTACTTCACACCTCCTGTATCCATTTCCAATGAAAGGAGTTAGGATTATAATGGAATGAAACATTCTATTACTGAAGGTCTTTATCAAAGGCAAAAAAATCCACATGAACCCATAAATCATCCACCGCAGACCTGCACTGCACTGGTCCTGGTAGGCTGTATTACCTTTAGAATTATGTCGAGCAGTGTGAGCTTTCCAGGTGATTTCTTTTTTCTGTGTTGTATTGATGTCTGAGTGTCCTCTTGAACAGCTCACTTTAATGATGAGAAAGACTGCTTTCAGTTTTATTTCCGTGGGCGCACTGATGTCTAAGCTGCAATATTGTGTGACATTTACGCAGCAAAACTAAAAACTGTTGTTATAAACTTGAATTAAATAATCAAAGAAGTTGTCCTGCTGTGCCTCGTGCGTAAATGCGCAAGCACTGTCTCTCTAACTGGGGAGGCGCACCCTGTTTCCCACCCACCTGGTCGAAAGTCTGGGTGTGTCTGACACATCCATCGACCCCAAACTCTTCCAGAAGTGGACTTTGACGTTAGGGGTGTGCGATACTGCAAAATTTGGTATCGATCCGATACCAAATTATTAATTATTAATAAATACAGGGCCAGTATTGCTGATACCGATACCGGTACGATACTTTTTACTTAGAAAAGCAGCTTATCTACTTTCGTAGGGGAGAGAAATGCGTCATAATTTATGAAGTGAAAGGCCTCTGCCAGTGGCCTCTGTCTCGGTGTCAGGGCTCTGGTTCTGGTTTGGGGATCTCCCTCCTCCTCCTCCCTCCATTTAGTTTGCAGCTCGGAGTTCTCTTTTGAGTGTGTTTTTATGTGTTTATATAAATTTGTCACAGTAGCATATTTGTTTCCTGCAAACATCGCAGCTTGTAGTGTTTATGTCTGCAGCTGTAAAATAACTCCAAACGGCGCTCCTCTTCCTCTCTGCCATCATGCAGCCAGCAGTGCGCTGCTACACCGGCAGCAACCCACAGCATAGGAAGGGAGGAGGGGGAGGGGCAACGTGAGCATGAGCGAAGTGAGCGGAGCGGTGTTTGCACAACTAATATGATTTAACAGAAGCTGTGTACTGAACGTAGAGAAGAGAAACTGAAACTTAAGTATCGATCTCATCACGCAAGTATTGATCAATACCGATACCAACGTTAGTATCAATACTATCGATATTTTAGATTGATCCGCCCACCACTATTTGACGCTCTTTACACTTCATCACCTGACTTTCTCCTTTGCTCCCGTCATACTTACTACGGCCACAACAACATTCAAAAGTTGTCAAGGCAATAATCATTTCATCCTTCATTGCGATGTTTGTGATGCAAACAGTAGAAATGCAGAGTTCTCAATGTAAAGTCATCTACCTTGCACATCCTTGATGAGCCTAATTAGAGCCTTGCCAGCAGATGTTGCGTTTGGGCAAAAGTTGAGCCAGGATCGACTCGGTGGATGGGTGTGTTAACAAAGCTCTGACTTGGGCGCCACTGTTTGCATCCCGTTTCCTCCCAACAGTTAATATTGATTTCTTCTAGCTGTGCCCACAGTCTTTTCTATATATTTTTGTGCTTAAATCTAACCAAACAGTAGCAGATCAGGAAAAATTCACATGAAACATTTTAATGCTTTGAGAAGCATAACTCCGAGCTTCACGTTAAAAAAGTCTAGGCCGTCTCCCAGGTTGTTAAAAGAGGTTTCTCTCAATAATTTAGTTTCTTTCCTAGAAAATGTTTCAGCCACAGACCATCAAAAGCTCTTGAGGATAAAAGGCAACGTTTTCTAAAAAGAGAGGCACTTTCCCTTTTCTTTTTAAAAGTCAAAAGTAGGTGACTGTCGTGGTTTTTCAGCAGTCGTCCCAGAGTCTAATTAATCACCTAAAAGCCTTGCAAAGATAAAACGTCTGAATAATTGATCAAAAAACTGGAGTTTGGAAGTTACAGTGTCCATGAACAACTATTCTTCAACATGTGTCAGAGTCTGTGGTTCATTACAAGTTCATGCATCAGGTGATTAAAACATCATAACTATAAAAGTGAAGCAGAACATGTGGAGACAGATAACCTCTGTTTGGAACCAGCAGAAAGCTCAATGCTGTACAGATGATTTTTTTGGTAAGAATTGAAACAAAGCAGAGCTGATTCCTTAATTTAGCGTTTGAAGCCGCTATAATTATGATATGTTCATTATGATAATGACTAATGCAGTAAAAAGGTCACTGTGTGGGTGAAACCTGCAGTTAGTCAGATGTTCCTCTAATTGCCTCGACAGAAAGATCTTCATCAAAGTATTCATTAAAAGTTAAAACATTCCCCCCGTCTTTCATGGCTCAGGTTATTCATGGTAACATGTTCACCATGAGTGTTCAGTCCTCAAGCTTCCAATGACCTTTTTCTGTGTTGTACATGGCTTGTGAGGCAGAAAGCACATTATTATTTCAGGAAAATCATCCGAGTTGCTCTCAGTGACCTTTTCCTTTATTTAATGAATGATTCTCATTGGAGCCGTGCGTTGCGGAATAGTCCAGGACGAAACACGCCCTCGTGGCTCCGTGAGGCTGTAAAGTAACCAAAGTGTGTGATTGATAAAAGTTAAGGTTCCACGTTTGTTTTTGATATCTGGCAATTATAATTAAGTAAGTGGATAATTATCCCGGAGACGTGTTTAATGATGTGTGCGACAGTATCAGATTGTTTTTTGGTGCGAGCTTGAGGAAGCTAAGAGGTCGATATGTTAAACTACTTGTTGGATTTTATGTTACCGTTTATTTTATTACAGCATGAGATGTAAAAGAGGATTGGTGCGACATCAGCAGTAATTATTGTACCAGACCATCATGGAGAAAAGAGAGCTGAGCTGGAATGCAAAGTGTTCGATTTACCAGCCAATTTACGTTCACACCCTCATCTACGGTCATGAGCTTTGGGGAGAGACAGAAAGAATGAGATCAGATGAGCATATTTAATGTGTTTCCTCCTTACGGTGGCTGGGCTCAGACATCTGGAGCAGAGCCGCTTCTCCTTTGTGTGGAACAGGCAGCTGATCGGGATGCCTCCAGGGCATCTTTCTCAGGAGGTTTTCTGGACATGTCCCACTGGGAGGAGACCCAGTACTTGCTGGAGGGACTACATATCTCACCTGGCCTGGGAACGCCTGGAAGGTGTTGCTGAGGAAAGGGATGTTTGTACGGACAGATTGATTGATGGATATATTGTTTTGAAAGAAACTAGTCATACTAGTTAAATTTCAGCATGTTGGTCTACCAACTACCAACTACTGTTGGATGGACTGCAATGAAATTTAGTTCAGATGTTCATGTTCTTCACATCATTAATCCCACTGATTTGTCCTCTTTCTCCACCAGTAGGTCGGTCATAAGTTTTCACTTCTCCTGTGAAAACATCTACAAGCTGGATGGCAATTAATCTCCTCTCCCACCATCATCAAATCAAAATTTCCACTTGTGCAAAACTTTATTTTATGATTGAACATGCACAAAACTAATGACATTCCCATTAGAATCAACTTAAGACCTGCTTAGTACTGGCATTTGTTCCAATGCCAGTTTTTTCTTCCCAATACTGATTCTGATATGTAAACTTTGCATATCAGCCAATACTGAGTACCAATCTGTTGCTGTTATTTCTTTATTTACTTATTGGCTGTATACTTAATACTGTATACTTCTGTGACATGATTGCTATCATCTGATTAACTACTACTCATTGTTTGCTTCATGACTTTGCCATCCTGGGGGAAAAAAATGAGCATACAGGATGCTGCAGGGAAGTAGCAGGGTCATGTTTCTGAGGTAATAAATTACATGATGTTGCGTCATGCGTAGACTTGTGAATCCAGAATTTTAGCCTTTATCTGAGACATTTCCGATTCCGGTATCTGAACAACCCAAAGTTAGCATACTGATTTTAGCATTTAGCTCAAAAGCTCGTATTGGAATGTCTTTGTTTGGGTCATATATGTTCCCCCCAAGATAAAAATGGTCTATATTAATGCATAGTCCTGCATCGCTAGACCTCTCTCCACAGCACTCATCGCCAGAGAAAGGTCTGGCTCTACACACTGATATTCTGCTATGCAGAAAAGATGTTGCCATCAATATGAGAAGGCAGGAGTCTTGTTTGCATTTCTTTAAACCATTCACAAATGTCTTGGGTGGAGCTAAGCCCAGGATGCAACGACAGAGCTGCTGCAAAATAGTGTCAAGTGGCAACTTGCTTGATGGAACATCTGGATGTTGTGAGGTGTTAAAAAGACATCACTGAAAAAGAAAAGGTAACAGCAGTTTGTTTGTTTACGCTCGTACCATTAGCGTCCCAGCCGCTAATTCTCAGCATTTTCAGCCTGTAGGTTGCAACGAGGGGGGTCGTTCAGGTGACGCTGTGATGCTGCTGAAGCAAGCGACCAGTGGCAGGACTTGAACCAGCAGAGTTAATTAATGCAGAACATTTTACAGTAGTATAATTATATTGGTGGTAGTTGTCATATATCATAAACCTGATGATGGCG
>JAJHUR010134275.1:20378-54774 GCA_027495735.1 Lutjanus campechanus
ATGACTTTGACTGCATCAGCTCATGAGTTCCTGCACCCCCTAACATCAAACAATTGTATTTGTTCAATACCTAATTCTATTGTTGGATATCAGGTGGTTGCTATAGTGTATTCATTCATCTTTGCGTTCTGTTCTACGTCAGCAGGGCTGTTTTCACTCAGCAGAACTTTCCCCTCATGGTTGCTACTTGAGGGGAATAGTTAAACACAGCAGTCTCACTAGGTAGAATATTTGCTTCGGTCAGGGCTGATCTTTGGGAATCGCCTCTGGGTGGCTGGTCCTCGGGCTCACACATAGAAGTTTAACTCAGTATAGCGTCAGGCTCCAAGTCATGCTGTGTTGGGGGAAATCACTCCTCTTATCTCTATGTAACTTAAGCTGCGGGGAGCGATGAAGTCGAAACTCAGTTTGTCTGACTGAATTTTATTTCACACGTGTTCATGTTTCACTCTGAACCAGAATGTTTGGTTGTCATGCCAA
The DNA here is from genome assembly GCA_027495735.1 of Lutjanus campechanus. NCBI lineage: Eukaryota > Metazoa > Chordata > Actinopteri > Lutjaniformes > Lutjanidae > Lutjanus > Lutjanus campechanus. Next base: position 20,859 of record JAJHUR010134275.1, read on the forward strand.
CTGACACCGGCTCTCTGAACCTACACCACCATAATACCATTTTAAACATCTGAATACTAAAATATACTTCAAAGAGCCTTTGTTTCAAGAGATATTGAGGAACTGAGGGAGAGATTAGATCAATCCTTGAGCTATAATCTAAAACTACATCAATCAAATCTGATGTACTGAGCTAATAAGTTGATAAAAGTAACAAAGGAAAGATTTCTTTAAGGATATTTGCCACAGAAATCCCCACAGAGAGTTCTCTAAATGCAAAAAACATCAAAAACAGAGCTGCTGAACACTGGTGGATTACTGATCACCGTGTGAAGAATAAAGTCAAACTATTCGATTGATTACACAGTAAAGCTTGTGTTAAATTAACTCACAGGTAGAACAATCAGTCAGCGTTGACACCAGTACAGTATGTGCAGCAGAAAATGATTTTCACATTTACTGATCTAAAACCAGCCCAATAGGATGATCAGTGGAGGTGGATGAATTGTAAGTGAGGAGTAATTTCACACTCTGCTTCCACTTCGTCCTGACAGTTACATCCTGTCATGTGACATGTTGAGGAGAGAGCTGCTGTACACTGAACACATGTTTCCTGTTAAAAGGGTGCAGTTTAGTGGTTTTGGTGAACTCACTTTTCTCCAGTGATCAATAATCATTTTTGTCCTAGTTCATTAAAGGGGAATTATTGATTATTTTAATTTTTCAGGTACAGGGCCTGAACTCTTGGGGTCAGATCTGAACATTGTGCATCAAAAAATAAAGTCACAAATCAGAATAAAGTGTAAATCACCTGTTGGAGTTTAATTTGCTTTGATAAAGACATGATTTCATAAACATCTTATCGTTCAGTCACATAACTGTGAACAATTAATGCAAAATTTACATTTTGACTTTCTTAGTGTAAAGTTTGTGACTGTGGAGATTCTTCAGCGGTCGACCCAGAGTCTCATTAATCTCCTAAAAGCCTTGGAGAGAGAAAGTGTGCTGCTTGAATAATTGATCAAAAACCTGGAGTTTGGGAGTTAGTGTGTCCATGACCAGCAGTTCTTTAACATGTGTGGTTGATCTCATGGGGAAGATGAATTAATGTATCAGATGATTAAAACTTCAGAAGTGGAGCAGAACATATATCTTGTCCTGAAGCCTGATTTTGGTTGTTGCCAGCTGAGCTTTACTGTTGGCTGTATGTGACACTCTATGGCTAACCTGTGTCCACGTCTAACTTCATTTGACACGTGGTAGACCAGTAAGCTGAAGGTTAAAGCAAAACCCTAGTCTGATTAACTGGATGCACACTGCAGGTGTAGATCCGCCATCTACGTCCCCGTTTTTTAAAAGAACAACCTCATAGTTGCAACCTACACACTAAAAATGGCAAATTAGCATCTGGGATGCTAAAGGCATGAATGTAAACAAGCTAACAGCTGTTACCTTTTCTTTTGCGGTGTTGTAGTCATTTTAATGTCAGAACTCACCTCCTGATGTGTAAATGTTCCACCAACATAAGTTTCCCCTCTACACCATTTTGCAGCAGCACCGTCGCTGCATCCTGGGCTTAGCTCCGCCTAAGATGTTTGTGATTGGTTTAAAGAAATGCAAACAAGGCAGGACATTTGTCCCCTGTAGCAGAATATGTATGATTGGAGCCAGACCTTTCTCCAGCTCTGAGCACTGTGGAGAGACATCTGGTAAGAAAGACAAGCAACACCCCAATGTGGGAAATATGCTTCCGCTCCTCCAGGATCAGACGTGGTGGAAGCAGCAGGGTCTTCCAGATGTCCCTCTCCCCTGCAACACTTTCCAGCTCCTTGTTTGGGGACCACAAGGCATTTTCATGAGAAATGTGATGGAAGTTCTGGGTCTCGGGGGTCTCAAGTGAATCCACCCAATCAGGTGTCTGAACCACCTGACCTGGCTACTCCATCTACTTCCCATGGATGTCTGAGCTTTAAGGCTGATTTGTAGTTGTATGTAGGCTCTACGTAGAGCCTTATGTCGTAGCTTGCACAAGTGGCCTATGCCCTCGTGAGCATTTGTACTTGCACATTGGTGTGTCTGTGTTGCTTTCAAAACGCTGGTAGGCAGTGGGATCTCGATGCCACTGTGGTGAGCTTCTTACTTCTTCCTGTACTTGTAACAATGGCGACTGAAGTCTATCTTGTTTGAGTTGAAGCTTACAGATGTCAAACAACAATTACTGGAAACACTGTAATTCAGAAAAGAGAGAGGGCAGGAGAAGAGACTGAGTATGACCATTGCACCAATCGAAGCAGAAGGAGGGGGGATTTGCTGTGCAGGAAATGCATAGCGACCAGGTGGTAACAGCTGTTGTTGTCTGCATTGCTGTGACGTGTCATTACATTTGTGGAGAGGTGCATGTCAGGTTTCATGTTTCCAGCAAGGCCATCATGAAAATACCAAAAATTAAAAATCTTGTAAAGACAGTCAAAAGCATTTTGCTTATCATTAAACCGTCATCAGACCTTTATTGAAATGGGTCAGTTCTGTGTTCATTGGTAATGATAATGAACTGAATTGTTTGTTTTTTTTAATCTGTAACTTGATTCACTCAGTGCTGTAAATCCATGTTCTTTATGTTCTTCTTCTACTTGTGCTGCTTCTAACATTGAAACCTGTATGCAGCCTGCATGGTTCACTGTAAAGCCCACAATTCATCGCATGGCAACTTAGAAAGGGTGATCTAGACAGAACACTTCAAATCATTCCATTATTAGAGATTTGGCCATTATTAGGACTTTATATCAGGTGTGTCTGGGCCACGGCAGCCTGATCAATTCTCATGTGGTCCCTCCATGTTGAATAATTGCTCACCCCAGGGGCAGGGCGTGGCAGAGGATGCGCTGCTACACTGTAGGTACAGCTTTGGTTCAGTGGCTGAAAAGAGAAAATGCAGTCTAGGAACCCATCGTCTGATGAGGATTTATCTTTTTATTTATCTTTTTTAAAATGTATCTGCATTTTTTATGCTGATATCTGTTTCTAGAGATTAGTCTCCATTCTCACATCTCGAGCTGCTAATTGGACTGAAAACAATGACCAGTTCACAGAAAGATGCCCTGATAGCAGAAATTTGCTGACTACACCAGAAGCCCCGAAACACTAACTGTTCCCAGAGGCTAAATCGTCGCCATGAGGGAGTTTTTAAAGTTAAAGTTATTTAGATTATCCACACTGTTCAACCTGCCCTTCCACTGCACTCCATCTGCACTTTGACTTCCTGTGTGACTGTCAAACTTGGGTGCCAAGTGTTCGGTTGCCAGCAGCTGCAGTCAGCAGCAGCTTTGTATCAGCATTAGGTGGATTTCCTCTGTAATAGTCTGCTGAGTGCGTATTTGCAGTCGTGGGACAAAGTGTATATTTGTGTTGTGTAGGCTCCTCCAGCCGTCACATCATCCTCCATCCTCTCCCATTATATCCGACAGTGTTCCTGTGACTGGCGTGAGCAGAGGAGTGAGAAGACAACTTTGATGTTCATTGAAGCGCTTCACTTCAAAGTTGTGCGCTGCAGGATTAGCCGAGGAAGGAGATTACTGTAATTGGGGACTGTAGAGGTGGAACAAAAGGTTCTCCTCTCTGTCAGAGAGGTGGATGTTGTACAATGAAAGAACACACACACACACACACACACACACACACACACACACACAGTTACAATGGAGGATATTAAAGGAAAACACTCCAAAAAACACATTAACCCAGCTATATTTTATAAAAAGCAACACTTCCTATTTTCCTGGATGAGTTGTAGCTGATACAAAGCTCTGTCGAGGTGACCCTTCTCTGATCCTGTATTGGAGTTATAATGAGATGGTGGATGAAGCTGCAGATGTAGAGGACACCCTGCAGCAGCTGGAGAACATTCTGTGCTGTTTGTTTATCCAACATATAGATGAGCAGCACGGTGGCTTGATGTTCAGAGTTTTTCATTCAGACCAGCTGGTTTATCTGGACGGAGTTTATGAATCTCAGATCCTGTGTGGGTTTGAGCCTGGTGCTCTTGTCTGTAAGCAGTCCGATGTAACTGTAATCACACTACTCTGTGGTAAAGTAGTACTGTTCAATTCAAAGTTGCACTAATCGATATTTTAGCAATGCATCAAAGACTCGCCTGATCCTGCAGTTCCTCTCAGCTCTACTGAGCTTTTTAGCCTCTTTAAAGCGATACTCCACCTTGTTAGAATAACCCACTCAGTATGTACTCACCACTACGCTGATGTGATGATGGTGAAGGTCTTCAGTTCACAAAACAATCCTGGAGTTTTAGGAGAAACAGGGTAGCAGCCTCATCCAGTACAATGGCAGTGAACGGTGACCACGGATAAAATGTTAAAAATAGCACACACAACAAACAAAATGTCTCCATCCTGCTTGTGTGGTGAAATCCAAGTGTCCGCAAGCCGCGACATTAAAAATTAACCGCAAAAGACGCCATTTACGCCATGTTTTTAGCAGAAATGTAAACTGTAGCATGTAGCCGGTAGGATGTAAACATGGCGTCGATCTCGCGAGACTTCTGCATGTGCAGCCATTAAGATATATACGAAGGTTTTGTGGCACATTTTTACTGTTTGTTGTTGAGTCTCAGCAAAAAGATGATTTGTGTTATTACAGTGTAATTTACAACCTTGAGCCCTAAAAAAAATATGAATTCTGGTGACTATTGCAGAATGAAAATAACAATAAATACATTTCATTTGCATTTTTATGTTCAATAGTTTTAATTTGACGATTTTAATTCTGCCTGCATAAATCTCTGGCACAAACTATTCAGATATTATTTTTTGCCCTGCCTCCAAAATAATATTGCCCTCTCCTTAAGAAACTGTGATTCTTCTTTCCAGAGAGTCTGGTTTGTTGTGCTTGTATCATTGTCCAGGTGGAAGCAGTGGACCTTCAGAGGGTTTATACACACCGTACAGGATCAGAACCGGGCTGTGATAGTGAAAAAAATAAAGTGTCATAGATGCAGAGAAATACAGGAGGATTGTGATCCTGGGAGGAAATAGGGAGAAGATGATGAAAATTGTGAGTCTCCTGGGAAAACAGGGAGAGTATGATTTACACATATTATATCTGGTACTGAATTTAGTCCAGAGGTTCAGTGTAGCCAATCGACTAAAACTAAATGCAGCACAGCAAACAACATTTCTCCCACTCAGTGTAAACAACAAAGGCGTGTCCACTCGCTAACATTGGATAAAAACATTGATAAGCACAAGCAGGAAACACTGTACAGGTATTAATATACATGTTTTACCCAACACATCCTCGTATCTACGTGACAGAATAAGTCAGTGACTCCCAGAATGACACCAGCCGGGCACCGGCAGCGACAGACTTTCAGGAAGTCATGTGACATCACACACGTGGTTTATGATGTAAGACAGTAACAGTCTGGTTTAGACATAAAAACTACTTGAGTTTAGGAAAAATCATGTTTGGGGTTAAAATAACTATGTTACGTATGTCATATGACGGCAGTGACGTTACTCGCTCAGCAGAAGTCATAACAGGACTTATATAACTTCAAACTTTAAATAACTCGACTTACTTTTCTGGTGAGGAAGTTTTCTGCCTGGTTGCTACTTCTTCAGTACGACTCCATGAAAAGAGCGCATACAAAGTGAAATGAAAAGGAAACAAGACTAAAATTGTAAGTAAATATTGTAAACTGTAAACCTTTTTTATGGTAAATTGAAGCTAATCTGCATTCAGTAATCTTTAATTTCCAGTTTACAGTCATGTTGAGAGGTACAGTTTGTGTCCTGTGTTTAAAAACCAAAAGGATTCAGTAAATGCAAATTTCTCTCATCTGATAGTTGTAAATGCTTACAATCAATTAATCATTAATAATTAATAAGACAAAAAAATGCATGTTTTTTCATTTTTTTTCATTTTAAGTAGAAATTTATTTTCCTTATTCAACAAATGCCTCCACCAGACAAAACGATATCAAATGAGGTGCAATTACTGCCATTGCTGGACTCGATTAATTATTGGTTAATACATTTTTAACTGGTTAAATTATTAATGGCCATTAATCAATCCATTATTAATCATTTGCTTCAACATCAACAAGAAATCTGTACTGAAATCATAGAAATAAACAGAAGAAACTGTGCATGTGAAAATCAGGTGGTTACCTTGGTAACAGCCTAAAAACCCCTCTGTCACACACATATTCAATAATAGACAGTGAATGAACAGTGTCCACAAACCAGCAGTTATTTTAGTGAGAAATCTTAATTTTTATTTTTGTTTTGTCTCTCATTCCCCTCGTCCTCCCTCTGAAATAGTCAAGCTAAGCAGCAGAGGCTGGTGAAGTTGTGTCGCAAAAAATCCAAAATTTAAAGTTTGTACAGAAACACAGTTCATCTTTATGGATCATATTGATGCAGAATTGATTAGAGAACTGTCAACATGTGATGCTTTTTATCTTGTGTTTCCAGAGTCGTGTGTTACTACAGACATGTAAGAAAATCTAAAAATTCTTAATTTCTTAAAGAAATATTTTCCTGGGAGAGCACAGGAAGTTTTAGTTTAATTCAAACTGCTAATATGTGTATTTTTAATGTTTTGTCACCGCTACACAAACACTGGTAATATTGTTATTGGTCTGATTAACGGTTTACAGTTTAATAATGTGTGTTTGTATTGGTTACTGATGGTGGCTGATCAGGGTAAGTATCAGCAAACTGTGTTCATAAAAATGTAATTATCACTTTCTGTTACTGTATCATCAGTTTTGGCCTCAGTTCTCTACACTTTGCTGGTGATGCTCTGATAAATCTGCATTTATCAAAGGTCAGAGTGACCCTGCACTAAAAATGACCTCATTGCAGGCCTGCTGACAACTTTCACACAGACATCCGGAGCAGAAGCTCCATGTTTGTGTCCTGTGTGTTTTCTTTAACCTGAATAATGAGACAAGACCTTGTGGGTACTGCAGCTTTTCCTGTAAAACCTTGTTTTTCTGCATGGACACAAGGTGAACACTCACTGTGGCATTCATTAACTCGACTTAATCACTGCTGCCGGGAAACGGGAGGAAGAGGAGGAGGAGGAGGAAGAGGAGGGGTGCAAAACCCTCTCAGTGACATCACAACAATAATGCATTGGAGTGTAGTTAGGAATAAGAGAATTATCTCCTCATTACAGCCTTATTCTTTCTCCCTGTTTGTGCAGCGAGCCGTTGAGGTGGCAAATAGGTAACGATTTCTAATTGTTGGACTCGCTGTAGAGATTAAGGACCGAGTTAGTGGATACATTCCTAAGTGATTCTGTGCCGCTCGGCTTCTCCCCAGCGGACTGTTCATCTGTGAATACTGAGAGAGTCAGGTACACTGAAGGGCTTCAGATTTATCCCTCGTCGGCATCATCAGTAGCAGCTCAGTGATGCAGAGAGGAGAAGCTGATTCAATAAACCCGCTGATGGAGATGACACACATTACTGGAACACTCCACAATATTGATCCTGTTCTGAATATATAGAAAGGCATGCTGTTCTGCCTCATGGAAAATAATGAGGTGACAAGTTCTTCAGAGCCGAGAGGAAAAATCCACTCTGCTATTTCTGTCAGAGTACTTCCTGTGTTATTTTCATAAAGTAATGTTGCACCCAGTTTCTGCTTCCTCACACCTGATCTGAAGGCTGTAAGACAGGCTGTGCACAGAGGAGGAGAAGGTTTGAGTTGGTTCAACACTTTGAAACTGACTTTTGTATGAAAGGTACAAACTTTGTGTCCACATGTGGTAGCTGGTGAGGAGATGGTGAAGCCTTTTGTAGATTTCCATACAATTTACTCAGCACATTCATGCTCCCCAAATGATTCTATGGGCTTTTTAGTGCAGGACATTTTTTTTATGCACATGAACTTCCTGGAGTACCTGAGATTTGCACAAAATTGTAGGCAGGGAGCCAAAGAACCTGCAGGCTCATGTGCTATTTGTTCTGGCAGGTACGTCGTTTATAAATGATTTGCCATATAAAGTTAAAAACGCTGATGTTGTAATGTTTGCAGATGATGCAACTTTGTTCTGTGCATCACCAACATTAGCAGAGCTGAGTGAGAATCTACAGCTTGAGTTGCCTGCCATTACTATTTGGGTGAAAATGAACAAATTCATATTGAACATTGCCAAAACTAAATGTACTGTACTTGGCAGCAGGAATGTTCTAGATAACGTTCTGAGTCTGATTCACTAAGATCCCAAATAAAAAGTGCTAAATTGCATGTACATTCTAATATATTGGACATTTGGTTGCCGTGTGTTTTGCGGGTGATCGACTAAGAAAAACAACAGGTGCAAACACTGTGGAGACAGCGGCATGTAAATGAGGATTTTGCATGTTTAGCAGGTTTCTACCATGGGGAGTTTGGACGGAAAGCAGAATGACTGCATGCGCAAAATGAAATTCAATCCCATGGAGGTGTTGAAGAGGCCAACACATCATTTAGCTGAACGGAGATGATTTACAGATGAAGAAGAAGAAGAAGTCATGTCAAAATAGAGTTTTATGAGGCAATATAGAAGAAGGCCGATGCTATAGAGCAGAACCGGCCAATCATTTCTTTTGTACCTCCACATAATTCTGTGTCTATTATGAGATCATATGTTTAGTAAGCTGAGCACAGGATTTAAATAGGTTAAAGCAAGTTTATTATTTTGTCAGTCATTAGTTCTGGTCACTCATTGAATCTATAAAGAACCTGTTAAAGTAAGAGTAGAAATGTGAAACGGCGAGAGAATCACCTCTGCAACATTAGGTTTTAAAGTGCAGCCTGTCTGCTGTCACAGGTGACTGGTGAAAACTTATTCCAGTGTAATGACAGCGTTGGGAGAGATGCATCCTGGAGGGCGGCTGGTTATTGAGGTGTGACAGTAACACAGTCTGAACACCCTGCAGGCTTCAGTGGAATCACTTAGTGAAGCTGTTTTCAGCCTGGCCTGTGATCTTGACATGAGTGTGTGTGTGTGTGTGTGTGTGTGTGTGTGTGTCTGCTTAAGGCGTCTGACTAGTGTAGAGTGAGATTTCCCTCCAAGCCTGTTTGAGATTCATAGCTTTAGAATTGGACTCTAAAGTGCAGGGCGGCCACTTTTTTTTTAAAAAGCAGGCACAAATTCTGGCGCCTGTCTGGCGTTTATCCTCTGGAGACCCACTTAAAAGTTTGGGGCTTTTCAAAGTTTGGCATCTAAAAGCGGCCACAACAACAACAAGTAGGGAAACTGAGGAAGACACAGAGTCTTCGTTAGAGAAACGGGGGCTGTTAACCTGAGAACCATCCAAAACACAGACGAGGCTCTCCGGCCTTGGAGAACGTTTTACATTAAAAAACAATCCCGTCTAATTCTCTGCCAAGACGTTACTTTTGGTGATGTGGTGTACGTACAGTACTTTGTAAACTTTCACATGGGGCAGAAGAGAGCACCGACTGTAAAATCTTCTGTTAACAACACAGCAGAGATGGAGCAAAGACAAACTTCTGATCTTCCTGCAGACATTTTTCAGCCCCTTTTCATTTCCAGGTCGTCAGATACTGATGTTTTGTCAAACCCCTCAGAGTGCACAAGGTTCCCTTTATATCAACTCTTCTTTTTAAAAATAAACTCTGGTTCCTTGACCAGTTCCGCTCATGATCCTTTGAACCTTGCTGCTATCTATTGAATGAGCCCACAGCTTTTTAGCAGAACCACACAGAGCTGGTCTGTTTTAACTCGGTTTGACTCGCCCGTCAGCCCAACACAGCAGGTTTGCATTTCTGTATCAAATGAAGGGTTGTGATTGGCTCAAAGAGATCCAATAGACATGGAAATCTCTGTCTGGGAGGAGACATAACCATCAAATGAAACATGAGCTTTCAGATTCGTCTGGTTCCCAGGCTAACTTAAGTTGGGTTTAAGCACCAAAACTTGGGAAAGGTTCTAATTTGGCTTAAAATAAGGATGTTTGTATGTAAGTTCACTTAGTTAAGTTATGTTACATATGTGATATAAGTTAAGTACCTTACATAAGTCAGCTCTTTTTATTATTATTATTTTTTATTTGCAAATTTTTCACACAGACGAGCAAAACATCAGGATCAAACAAACAAACACTGGGTTCAGACATGTAAAACAAACAAACAAACAAAACAAAAACAAACAAACATAGCATATAGACGGAGGATGAGCAGCAGTGAAGGTCCGCCTGCTCTACAGTGTAATCAAAGATACCACGTTGTAAGTTTTGTCTTTCATCTTTGCTCCTCCAGATGAGCAAGAAATAGATAACTGAACATTTCCTGATCGAGTCTGTTCTCAGGAATCGAAGGGGGAGAGGATGACCTCCAGTCTCTCAGGATAATTCTTTTGGTGACAGTCATTAGAGAAGCTTTCAGTCGACTGTGATCAGCCGGAGATGGCAAGACCAGCTTCTAGTTTGGTTAACTGACCAAATTATGCAAAGTGTCCGTGTATATAGAGGCTTTCTGATGGAAACGAGAGCCTGAAATGAATAATTAGATAAAAACTAAACTTTAAGTTGAGCACAAGGTTTCTACATCCACCCACTTTCAGGGCAGTTTTCCACTGTGCCAATTGAAGATTTTCTGCTAAATAAAATGCAGCCCTTCAGCAGTGATGCTGCTCCTGATGATGGAGGAGAGTTTAAGAACAGGAGAGTTTCACCAGCTGATACTGGAGCCACAGAATCACCTTTCTGATCACAATGACTGCAGTTTAAAGGGAGACGGGTGTTACACACGCTGGCTACAGGTCCTTAAAAAGTCTTAAATCAACGTTAAACTATAAATTCTGTTCGGTAAAGTCCTAAAGATTTATTTATTGAATGCTGTGGTCTAAAATCTCTGCACATTTAATCTTTGTTGAAATCAACAAAAGACAAGACAGCAGACTGTCTGTCGGCTAACTGAGGCAGGATGACGTCTAGTTATTTATTTAAAATCCATCAACATGTTTGGACAGATCTTCTCTAAATGCCTTACTTAGAAGTTTGAACTGACAAAACATGTATTTACTCAGAAGAGTACGCCTTTATTTTCATGTTTCATGTTTAGTTTTATTGCAAAATTGATCTTAAATGTAATAAGTAAAAGTAAAAAGTCTCACATATAAACTGCTGATAGATGGAGACACCCTCTCACAAAAAAAGGGAATAAAAATAGGTTTTATATCTTTCCTCCACTTTGAAAGTTCATAAATACAAACTTGAAAAAACTGACTTTTTCAAAAAGCATTTCTAAAAGAGTAAAGTTTTCAGACATGAAGATGGACTGTTTAATTTTTAATGCTTGATGTTTTTGGACAAAAATAAAGCTGAGTTTGAAAAAGCCTTTGCTGAGCCTGTGTGTTTCTGATCAGTGAGTAAAAAAAGATGTTTCCTCTCTTTTTGCAGGCGTCTCTGTTGCTCTGCAGCCTGATCGCTGCCGATCATAATTCACTGAAACTCTTCTCATGACAGGAAGCATTGAGCTGAAATCAATCTGAGAACTGAAAGCCTCTTCTTTTCTTCTGCTGTGAAATATTATTGGTAACTGACCCAGTACACGGCTGCTGAGGCGCTTTATTTTGGGCTTCACTCAGATGAATGTTGTTCCCGTCCTGGTCTCTCTGTGTGGGAAGCTGCTGATGGATTTTGTGCGTCTTCTGCTCAGCCTGCAGCCCACAGGCTCTGTGCAAGTTGCAAGCGAGGCACTTCTAATGTGCATCTTAATATAAGACGCTGAGGTTCCCATCCCTCCTCAGCTTTTACTTTTTATCTCTTTTCTTCACATTTCTCTCGTACGTGATTTCTCTTTGGTCGCCACGTCTCCGACCCTTGAATTATAATTCTTTACAGTTAATAGTTTGTATTTTTTCAGTGTGGGTCTAATTTTTCTGAGTGAAATATTAAATGCAGAGTTCAGTGAAAAGACGCTTCAAAACAGACATTCAGTCATTATTATTCACACCAGATGGAAAATGAGTTATTGATTTTGAAAATTGATTGTCTGATATTCTCTGAGTTCTGAGTTCAATTGAAGTGACTGTGGAGGTCAAAGAAGGTCAAAGAGCAGAGCTGAGAGGAAGAAAAGGTCCAATATAACATATCAAGATATATTATGTATCAATATACAACACGAGGCTGCACAAGGTTAAAGCTGCAGTTCTTTACTGCTGCACATAGAAAATATATAGAGAGTTGACTAATATGATAAACCTATCACAGCATCTCTGCAGCACTGCAGTGCCTCCTTAAAATGCTGTCTTCCTCACAATATTGTGATTTGGTTCTGGTTCTGCAATTTAAATATTGCACTTGGCCAAATTGCAATTTCAGTAATATTGCACTTAATTGTGCAGCCCTAACATGCATCATGCAGCGTTGTGTATCCTCCATCTGTTTGGAGAGGAAATATATAAAATATAAAAAAATGTGACTGGGACTAGAACCAGGTTTGATGTTTAAAATAAAATAGCGTTTGATGACAGTGAATACTTCTATTTAAACTGTCACAGCTTTGAAATATTGCCAGATTTTGAAAAAACTAAATAAAAAAGTTTGGATTCATGAAGAGTCAGCTGTGCTTTTGTTTTTCAGACGGAGTTTTATTTTCAGCGTCTGACAGAACTCAAACTGAGCGCCGTTTAATCTTCAAAATCTCCCCCAAACATCCTCCACGGCTACATTTTCTCTCCGCTCAGATGTCTGTTTGGTGTGTTGTTGCGTTTGTGTGCATATATTACACATACATACAGTACAGTGTGTCTGTTGTGAGGCTTTGTATCGGCGGCGTTCTCGTCCTGATGGGTGAGGCTGGTGGAGAGCGGGCCGTGCGTTGAAAGCCTGCCTGATTACAGTCTCTCTCTGATGGCAGCACGATCTTCAGGCTCCATTAGACTCACAGATGTGCTCAAACACGGAGCTCGGCAGCCTCCACCTCTGAGCCCGACTTCACAAGTCAACTGAGGCAGGCAGGCGCGCTCTGTACCGGAACATTCAGAGGGAACGGTTCACATCAGGACATCTGTCTGTATACCTGCACCTGTTATTGTGCACCAGTGAATATTACTGATCAATATTTTTCCTGAAAACTCCTGCCAACCCTCCAGATTTTCTCAGGAGACCCCTGTTTTTCATCGTCCTCTCCCTGTTTCCTCGTGAGATCACAATTCTTCTGTATTTCTTCTGATTCCTCACAGATTTTCTCAGGTTTTTTCCGTCCTTTCCTTCATTATCACAAAATGTTTCTGACATTCTGACAAAGGAAAAGGAAAAGCAACTTCTTTTTTTGTCCAAAATTAGTTATAATCATTTTTGTGACATTAAAGACAATGTGTACAAATATCTTCTTTTAAATATGTTGTATTTGGAGAAAACAGGGGGTCGAAACCACCGTCACTTCAGCTACTGTAAAATAATAATAATAATACGTGTAAAATATCTGCAAGAAAATGAAGAAATATGTCAACTATGTGCGTTATACTACTATATATAACAACAGAAAAATATAAGAGCACAGAGTCAGAGCGCTCAGGCTCTGATTCACGATGTAAACATGGATTACATTAAAAATAAACAACCAGTGTTGTATTTTATCAGAAAAAGCTTGATGATGTTTAATATTTTTTCTTTTGCAGCATATTGACTTTAATATTTAAAATTCATATTTTATTCATTAGAATATAAATATTAGCAGCTTCACATGCTCACAAACATCCTCAAACCACTGAAATCATTAATATGAAAGGTGTAATTTTATTTGACATCAATATCAGACTGAGGATTTGATCTTATTTGTCATTATTTTTGCTTTTTAAAGCTAAAGTGATCAGATAAAATGGAAGTTACTGCCTTTTGCTTTGGTATGACATGAACATCAGATTTAATGTCTGTTAGCAGTAGTATGCTAGCTAACGTTAGCCTCCAAGGTTAGAATCACCGTCAGCTTGGTTCCGTCTCTTTGTAGACTTGTCGGTGTTCTCGGTGTCTCTTTCACCTCTTATTAACACAAACAAATATAATTGTGACATTACTGTCTTTGTCACTGTGTGCATAAACATTAACCATCATCCTGAACATGTGTAAATTTGACAGGACAAGAACTGGACATCAGACACTGACCGGCTGGTCGAGATAAAAACTGCTCTTCACCCAGACCTCCTCCTTACATGGATGTTGTTGCTATGTCAACAGACTTCCTCCTGTCATAATTATAATGACCACTAGAGGTCGCCGCTGAACAAACACAAATATCGTAATAAGTCATAATAAGCTATTCGCACAGGTGCAGGCAGTCTGGAAAATCGATCAATATAATTCTTCATGAAGTCACACCTTCAAGGTGCCAAAGCTGCAGCAGAAGTAGAAAATGTAGCAATGTGATGGAAAACAGTGATTGTTGGAACACAGTGAATCACTGATGCTGATCAGAGGTGGATCATGATTCTTCTTAGTTTTTGTTTTGAAACTGGGTCACCATAAACTGCTGCTGAATTTGTGATTTGTCCTCACTGTGTATAAAAGCAGGAGACCTGCTGAATAACAGTTTTTTATGAGTAAAGCCCACAGCAGGTTTTTCTTTTCTTTGAGTATTACTCTGCTGCTATGTCTGACTACAGCTGCTTCCACTGCGAAGGAGCGAGCTGTCCAGTCACTTTCTTCAGTTTAAAGACACCAGGACATGGGACAGTGGTGGAAGTCCTGTCCTGTCCTTCATGTTTACTGTGTGAATGTGTATGTTGCATTTTAGATGTTTAAGGTGCTGCTCATTTTTACTCCTTTATATACTGCTGGGTAGTTTAAAGCTGCAGTAGGTGAAAAACCTAAAGACGGCTGAACTGAGGTAGGTTTTGTTTTCTCCATCCTGAGCCTCTCCTACCAGACAAGCAGCACGCTCTTCATGCATGCATGCAACAGTATACTGAGGCAATCGTGAGCAAGCACAGACTGACAGACATCAGCTGTGTGTAATAAAGCAGATACCTGAGACTACAAACAGTGACAGGGGAGAGAAACTACATTTCAAAGCACAGAGATTCAGTTAGAAGCTACAGAAGTACTGAGAGCTGAACATAAAGAGACTTTTAAAAACATGTCTCTTTACTCTCCTGCACACACATGAGCTCAGTATCACAACACAGTTGTTTGAGGGGGAGAAAAGGAGGCTCATCACAGTTTGGCCACAGTCGGTGAGATGTACCTGCATCCTGCTAGGAGGCAGACAAGCTTTGGCCCCGTTCCACAGTAGTTCCATCTCAGGCGTGGCTCAGCACGATAAAATCAAAATGCAAATCAGCACAACATGGTTTGCCCCGTGTGTGTTTGTGTGTCAGTACAGACAGTACTCACGAGAGAAGTCAATTCTTTCCTTTACATCCCTCCTCGCTTTACTTTCACGACGTGACTGTCAAATACATTTCTCCTCCAGTTAGCAGTCATCATGGACAGACAGATTAATTATCTTACTCTAAACAGCGCGGCCGGCTTCTCCGTGGTCATTGCTGCACACAAGTTTCAAGCACGTGATGATAAATCCAATTTTTAATCCCAAAAGATTAAAAAACAAAAGCTGAGCTCTCATCTGGCTGGTCTGTGGGTCCACAGTTTCTTCGTGGATTGCTGCTGCAGAGAGGTTGTGAAGCAGGAGTGAAAATAAATCCACTTTTTAATCACAAAAGTTTAAAATATACACTCTGAGCTCTTCTCCTGTCAACAAAGGAGTGAATGGGAAACAACTGGAGGTGAAGTCAAAAGTAACCGGGTGAGCTGACAAACTCCTGGGCTGAGCATCATCAGCTGGACTTAAGATTCTCCTTCTGATGATTCTGTTTTATAGCGACTTTTCCTGCAGGAGTTTCTGACACTGATTCAGGGTCTCACCGAAGGAACATGCACATGCAGCTGCACTAGTAGAACAGCCAATAGAAATGCCAGGTCTAAGATGACCTGTGATTGTTTAAGTCTACCATCACAGGACAGAATCCTTAAAGGCTGAAATCAGAAGTCTGTTCTGTCTTTGAACCACTTGATTTACAATATGCTGAAAGGTTATTATGAAATAATTGCTCAATGATACCATACCAATGTTGCCTACCAAAGCATTTAATTTACAGCAATACATCATGGATTATAAAATCATCATATTTTCAGCTTCTATTTGAAGACGACGGGCAAATTGTGGATTTAAATGTCATCTTAAAAATAAAGGTACAGAGGGATCAATCTGAGCAGGTTCTCAACAAAAGCAGCATACTGAAATGTGCTGCTGTGTGTCCTTACCTCCCCTCCCAGGGATTGTACTTTTTAGCCACAATACTACTACTAATAATAATAATAATAATGATAGTACATTTTAAAAATTACAAATTACACTCTGCAAATCTAAAGTCATTCATTGGCCTTTCTGATGAGCTTTTTTCACCATTTTCTCACCAACAATTAATCAGTTAATCAGAAAATAATCATTATTTGCAGCCCCAGTTGATGAGTAATGGTAACGACAGGACGGCTGGTCATCGTAACAGAATTAACCTCAGCAGGCTGAATCAAGACTCATTCATCATCTGACACCAAATATTGATTCAAATTGATTTTTATTACAAACTGAAGAGATGCATCAGCTCCTGCCAAGAAAAAAAAAACTGTTCCAGCAGGTCCGTAACCATGGCAACTGCCGTAGCTAGCATCCATCAGTGGTAACCATGGAGTCCCTGCTGTTCATGCTCTAACCAGAAATCAAAAGTTTCTCTCTCTGTTTTGTTAACAACACGAATGTCTGTACCGTCCGTGTGTAAGTGCTCAGAAGGAAACAGAGAAGTGGAGTAAACACAGCGGAGGCTTTGACAGTTAAGTATTTTATTGTAACGCTCCTCCTCCTCCTCTTCCTCCTCCTCCTCCTCCTCCTCAGGGTTCAAATGGAGGCTTTTTGTTTGCTGCTCTCCTCCATCCTGCAGTGACAATACCATTGATTTATTCTTCCTTGCTAACTCTGGCTTCTAACGCTCTGACACTACAATGAACATTTCAAGGCTAAAATCGCAAGCACTGCACTTCCTATTGATCAGCTGTGTTTATCGGCGGTGGCACATTGTTCACCATCGTCCACACGCTGCAGAAGAAAACTCAGAGTGGCAAACAAAGACAGGAGTGTCACAAATACACACCGCTGCTGATGTGTTAAGCGGCTGTTGTTGCAGGTTTTCCAGGGATTTCAGTGCTATTTGAGTGTTTAATTAATTGTTTGGATTGTTTTGCATGGAGGTACATTAATGATCGAATTAGTGACAAATCTTTAAATGGCTTTTAAAAGAGTTTGACATGAGATCAGTGCCAGTCTGATGAGCCAGAAGGTGACAAGCGTATAGACTGGAAGCATTTGGTAAGGAAGCGCATGAGAGCGCTTTGGAGGTGCAGCGTTTCCGACAGTATCGGACTGATACCCGATGCTGGTATCGGTATCAGCACGTCCCTACTTAATTTGTCTTGCAAGTACCTTTTCTGTCACAGATAGTTTGTGTTATCAAGAAATACTGAATGTAAAATGTCACCAGAGTTCGGGTGAAGTCCTCGTTCTGAATGAAGCATAGAGGCAGAGAGGACAAAGTCGTCAGTCTTTGTGGGTTCATGAGGTTTTGTAGGTGAACATCTTGGAACATCCTCACTTTATTCTGTCCTCTGTCTCCGTGATGGAAACTTCTCCGTGACCCCCTCCTCCTTGCAGTCATCTTTCACCCCGTGCTTTGGCAAGGTGTTTTTTTTTTTTCTTTGAAGCCGTTTTCATATTGAGACATTACTTTATTTCAGTGACAGTCCGACCCTCAGGTAACACGGCAATAACAACACTCATTTTCCCCGTTTCTTTGCTTTAGCAGGTCTTTTAATTTCACTGCTGACGCTGTTAAAATGACAGATTTTCCTTCATGGATCTCTAAAAGCAGGACTTCAAACTCAAACACTTCAAACTAAAGTTCTTCTTTTTACTATTTGATGCCATTTTTATGAGTGAACACTTCCTGACATATGGAGCAGGAAGCGCAGCCTTCTATGGTATTATTGGGGTGTTAATTATGCTCATTTACAAGTCTCATGCACGTGGACTCCAATATGCACAGGTGGATCATTAACACAGTTATGCTAAATTATGAATTTCCTGAATCTGACGTGGTATGTTCATGCAGTAAGAGAAATCTAAGATAACGATATAAAAATGTTCTTGCATGAAGCGTCCTAGAGGGAACTCTCTGCTGAGCTCTGTGGAAGAGATGCACCGAGTCTATTTTTGACAAAAGGCGCTTCGAGCTGCACAGAGCAGATCGAGCCGTGGCAGGAAGTCAGACACTGGAACAGCATTGAGGATCTGAGCAGTTTTCAAAACATAACACCCTGTGCAGACCAAGGTGGTCAAAAATATTAATAATGCAATACTTTTTCAATATCACGTGATTAAAAACAATGCAATATTTACAGAAGCAAGAAGAAAGAATATACCGGGTGCTCACAGTCGTAGACTAATAAACTCCAGGTGGATGCGAGGTGCTCTTGAAGTCAAACTGATCAACTAGGAAAAAGACTAAACCTCTAGGTTTCCTTCAGGCACACTTGCACTGAACCAAGAATATAGTTTTAAAAGCCTTTACTGGTCAGGGCATATCAAGGTTAAAAATCTCACTTTGACCCACGCTGGGTCGTCTTCAGGGCGTGAATGGAAAGAGGAGTCGGTTGTCTGTTGTTTTGTGAGATTTTTAACCTTGTTGCCCCAACAAATGAAGGCTTTTTAAACTATATGCTTGGTTCAGTGTAGATGTGCCTGAAGTGAGCCTAATGGCCTCCCCTTTTTCCTAGAATACGATACTCGCATTCGATAGTGTTGAAAGTATCAAAGCTATATAAAAAAAAAAAAAAGATCTAAGTGCTCAGTTCAGTTTAGTTTTTATTTTCCTGCCTGAAAGCTGCCTTTCAGTCGTCTTTTTTCAGCCCTGTGTGCCCTGGGGCTTTTTTCTTTTATGCCATGGTATTTAAAGAGGTATTGAGTATTAAAAAAATATATATATATTATCATATTATATCGAAGTTTAAAACTTTAAAACTACAACCCCAGCACAGACTCTCAATTTTAAAAACAGCCAGAAAGGAAAATTTAACTGTGGTAGAAGCACAAACATTAAGGAAAAATAACCAAATCAACAAAATCTGAGCAAGTCAACAAAATGAGGCTCTCTGCTTCTGAACCAGCAGCGTGCTGGTTGGACATGAAGCCGTGCAGAGGACAGAACAAAACCGCCTCAATGTTTATTGTCTGTTTTTGTGTCGCTGCCGTTTTCTGTTCATGCAAACACGACATGTCCGCACATGAAATGTGTCAAACTGACAAATCACAACATGGATTTTCAATAGCCAATAACAACGTGAGTTTACACCCGAGGACTCCTCTCTGTGTCCGCGGCTTACAGCAGATTCTGGGTTTATTTTCTGAGCACAAACAGCAGCAGCTGAAGCTGCGTGGGTTTGTTTTGTTGTCAGAATAACTCGGAGAAACGAATTCAGAGTGCAGGTGTCTGACAGACCTGCCGTGGTCCATTCACTGACGAGTGTGTGTCAGCGACAGGTGTTCTCATGTGAGCGGACTGAAAATATGCGACTTGTTAGTGTTGGCTGTGGAGACGTCTGCGCGGAGGATTAAAGGTGGACTGGGATTCGGTTCAAGATGCGGCGGCTTGTTTGATGCTGTTTTGTTTTTGGCCGTTGGAGTCGGACAGATTCGCTGCCTCTTTGGTTTTCTCTCCCACCCGGCGGTTAATTACATTCACCTGGCATCCCGACTGCAAATCAGCCTCTGCTAAGACGTGAGAACGTGAGAACGTGTGGGGCTCGAAAAATCGTGATTGAGAACGGCTCGTCTCATTTAATCTTTCTTCTTCTTTAACCTCCTCCAGCAGCACATCCTGCAGGTCACGCTCACAGTTACAGAACACACCCGATAAAAGAGTTTAAATTAGAGGTGCAAACTGATCACTGGTAAAATTAACGATCAGTTAATCCATTAATCATACTTACAAAATCTTAAAAAGTTTGCATCTACCAAACAATCCCATTTTTCCCCTCAGTCAAACTTTTATTTCCACGGCAACATGTTGTTCACTTTCTGACATTACATGCACACTTAGAAATAAAGGTGCTAACTAGCAGCTTGTCCACGTAGGAGAGCCCTTTTTGGTTCCTGTTAGAACTTTTTATAAAATTTCACTTGGAACCCTTTCAAAGAGTTCTATTGAGAAGCCAACATAAAGAGTTATACCAAGAACCATCTGTGAAAGATTTCACCCAGAACCTCCTGTGAGAGGTTCTACAGAAAACCAATGGTTAGAACGCTCTCTGCAGATTCTATCCAGAACCTTTCTGCCTTTCTAAGGGTGCTAACAAGAATTCAACCAGGGGGTTCTGAGAACATTTTTATATTCCAAGGCTTTTATCTAGAACTAACCATTCTTTATGCTGTGGGATTTTATCTAGATTTTATCTAGATTTTACCAAGAACCTTTTTATATTCCAAAGGTTTTATCTTGAATACATGCAGGGGGTTCTACCTACATAATTCTTTTATTCCAAGGGTTTTATTTAGGACCAAAGTTTTGAGTTTTTCAAGGATTTTAACAATCCTTGAAGAATTATTTCTTCTAAAAAAGGTTCTTTGGATGAAAAGGGTTCTTAATGGAAACCTTAGTCTTACAAAGAACCCTTGACAAACCCTTTCTTCCAACAAGGGTTCTTCAGAAGCAAATTGTTCTGGGTAGAACCACAGCCCTTTAGGAAGAACCTGTTTGGAACCTTTAAGTCTAAGAGTGCAGCCGATGAAACATAAAGAGCTTCATATTTCAGATGTTTATTTAATAGCAGATGGATTAAATTTTACATGATTGATCAAATTCTTAACAGCTGATTAATTGATCATTGATTAAGTGTTATGATCTCTAGTTTAAATAAATGCCAGTCTTGAATCATCCTGTCACAGTCGGGGTCAGAGGAGCAGAACAGCTGTGGGTTGTGGTGTGGACGCCTCATCGATCGGAGGTAACAGCGCTGACAGACCTGTTTAGTTCGAGCTCACCTCGCTCTTATTTTATTAAAGGGGAAAAGAAGGGAAGCAGCAGGGTTTGTCCTGCAGAACCGCCTTTATTATTGCGTCATGGCCGAGCGCTCAGGGGTGACTGACAGCAGTTTTGGTGAACGGAGGGCCGAGTTTCAATTAGTTTCTCCCTCGGGAGGACGGAGGCCGCTCATCTGCAGCAGCGAGCACAGAAACCTGCCAACACCACTCACATCTCTGCAGGTCCAAATTTACTCATTTAAAGCTACGCTGCCTGATTTTGTTTTAGTGCCCAGCGATGATTTTAAAACTTTTGGCCCACTTTCCAAAACCATTTTATGGTGAAGATGATCTGAGCTCATTGACTTGACAGAAGAGGACAGTGTCCATACTGGCTCTCTTCCTCATGCAGTATTTTTATGTTTTAGCTGATTGAAACTGTCCAATGTTTAACTACTTTATATACTGTTGCATCTGCAGCAATGCCTCATATTTTTTAATATGATCAGAATACTTTTTACCACTGCAAAATCATTTAGTAAATACTGACAAGTGCCATTGACTGTTTATTCTTAACTTGGCCCACAAATCCTTCTTCGTCTTGCAGTGATCAGCTAATAAAATCTAAGCCAACTGGGTGGTCATTTTTCTAACTAAACCAGCATTTATAGGACTCAAAACTTCAATATTCCTGAAGTCCTGCCTGCAGTCCTCACTGTTGTAGCATTTTTTTACAGTTTGTAACTCAGGAGAACTGACATGCAAAACATTTAGTGGAGATATCACTTCACACCTCATAGTAATAAACTGACAACCTGTCCAGAAAAATGGCCGTACAGGTCGTCTGTTCAAGCAGCTTATTACGACCTACAGACAGCAAACAAAGTATCTGTCTCCCCCAGTCATTGAGACGAGTTATCAAGCTGAAAATGCTGAATTAAATGTTTTACGAGCACCAAAACCACCACAATGTCTGGTTGTTGCGTGTACGACACGTCAGAATCGATATTCCTCAGGTCGACTTGAGTTGCACAGAATTCTGACAGGATCACGACTGTTTCAGAGCATCTATGGCTACAACTTATTAAATGTTGACTGTACTGAGAATCTGCTCGTGTTTGCAGCGGCCTCTGACCAGCTGTTGTGGTCCGTTCCCAAAATGTGTGTGCAGCTTTCTCATTGTTCACAAACTGTAAAAGGGTCTTTATTTATCGCAGTTATGACAGAAGAAAAGGAGGAAGTCAGGTGAGATAAGTTTGCGGTATATAGAGCGAACGAGTGGACATATGAGTCAAACACACCCACTCTCACTTGTGTTCTGTATGAAACCAACAGTCATTGTTGAGTCATTTTAGCTGAGACACACAAGTTAATTTACACAAAGTACTTAACTTGTGTCATGTTTGTGTAATTAGTTTAACTCAAACCACCATCTTTTCCTACCAAAGTAGTCTTTGTGCATAAACCTAACCAGTGTACCAGTGTTGCAGTCCAGTATGCACTGGTCAACCCTTAAATCTAATGGCTCCCCTAAGTGCCACATCATTATCCTCAAGTGTGATTGGTTATCTGTCCAGTGAGAGCTGGGACCTTAGTTTCAACCAACTGTTTGACGAGTATTTTTAAAAGTACATTTTCTTTAGTATGTAACTTTTTTACAAAGTTAATTTAGTTTACTTAATAATAATAATTAAACTATTTAAATAATAAATCATAAAAATAAAACAGTTTTTCATGTTGACGTGTGGAGGATAGATGATGTAAAATGGAGGTACAATTTCCTTTTGAGGGCTTAAAGAATAAGGTATAGCAGCTTTATATGATATTTGTATGGTGTCACTGTTGTGTTGTCATTAGCAGGATTTTTTAGCTTTGAAATAAAAATTTGAACTACAGGAATAACAAACTGTAAGATACTGTAATGTCAGTATAATGTCAGAAATAATGAATTAATGTGCGCCGGTCAAATGTCGTGTAGGCACCCCTGCACAAGTCCCCCACCATCTAAAAAGTCTGGATACGCCCCTGGTGTGTGTCATTAATAACTGCCCTGTTCAGTAAGAATGTGTTTGAAGAAGTATTACGACCTGTTACACAGATAAAAGGACCCCAACAACTTCATTAGAAATACAGATTATATTATATTATACTGTATCATTATGTTGTTAATGAATTCTGTTGTCACTGGTCAAGGCGGAACAAGGTTGGTTTTCTGGTTTTCTACTTTGTATTTCATTATATAGTTTCATCCTGTGGTCCCCAACCTAGGGTCTGGGCCCCTCCTAAGGGTCACCATATAAATCTGAGGGGTTGTGAGAGTATTCATTTGCTAGAAAAGAAAAAAACAGATAATGTTCTGCTACAAAGATTTTTATTTTTTGTTGTGTAGTTTTCTCTAATTTTGCTTTTTGGGGGAAATGTGGAGAATTTCACTTATTTAGTCCTAAAACAGTTATTTAAAGAAAAACATTTGAGGAGTTTAGAGGGTAAATATCTCTTCAGTGGGACCAACCAACCAATTTATAATAATATATTGTGCTTTTTAACCTGATATGACTTAAAAAAAAAAAAAATCATAATCTGAAAAGTAACTAGTAACTAAAGCTTTAGTAACTAAAAAGGGAGTAAAGTGCAGTTTTTACTCCAGAATTAAATTAACTCCAGTTAAAGTACAAGTACCCTCAAACTGTAACTAGGTACTTTACTTGAGTAAATGTACTGATCAGAGGGCTTTCTCTGGTTTTACCATCATGGAGGACACAGGTTCACTGAAGCTGCTGCTGAGAAACTGAAGAGCAAACAAAAGAGAGAAAAAGAGGAAGGATGGGGAGTAACTGAAGGTGTGTAATAAACATTTTGGCGTGTTGTCTTGTCCTCCCTCTCTCCGTCGCTCTCAGTCTGCTGTCACGATGGCGTGCGGTCGGTGGAACCACCTGCAGACGGATTAAAAAGGCCTGCGTGTACCTGCTGGACGCGGCGCTGTGTGTTTTGATTTACTGCCTGCTGTGTGTGATGTATAGTGTGGGCGTCTTTGTGTGTGTGTCTTTGTATGTGCACGCTGGTGGTTGTGTGTCCATCGTGTGCGCGTGTGTGTGTGTGTAGGTGTAGTGGAATGAGCGAGCAGATGGAGGCAGATGGTGACTCCTACTGCTGCAGTAAAATGGCATCTCATTACAGCTCTGCCAGTTTAATCTGCGACCAATAAAAAAATATTCTTGAGTAAAATAAGAGAAATAAAACTCGGCAGAAGAGGAGAGGCGGGGGCGCCGGAGGAACAGGTGGTGGAGGGTGGAGGGTGGGGGCAATGACAAGATAACAAGAAGCAGACTGAACAGGGAGGGGAGACGTCTGTGGAAAATGTTCTGCGTCCAAACAGACTGAAGTAGAAGTTTATTTTTACTATTGTACGCTCACAGTTCAGAGTTTTAACGTGGAAACAGTCTCCTCCATCATTCATTGATCAGCAGTCGTGAACAGTCTGCCTCCTGATTCAATGATCCGATCAAACAGGCTCAGTACAAACGTACATGTGACTCATATTCATGACTTCAGTTAAATGTTCCTAAAAACTGTAAATAATAAAAATGTTCTTCTCAAAATGAACCAGCTGTTTTGCCAGTTACTCACATTTTAAAACCTGTCTTCATCATCTGTGATGTGAAAACATGAAACTTTCACAGAGAAATTAAAAGTGTGCGTCCTCCTGTGTGCTGTCCGTCACCTGTGCTGCTTCACACTCCTTTACTCTGTGACTTAAGGATTTATTTTGACCAAACCAGAGTTGGCAACAGTTTTATTAAGTTTCTGTGAAGTGTGAGTTGTCTCAGATGAATATTGGAGCTCCGACCAGTGATTTGAATCGTCAACTATCAGGGGCAGCCCTAAAATAAATCTATAAATCACAGGATATAACATAACTTCAATAACTTAAACTTTTAAATAAGTCAACTTTGACTTCTGGTTTGACATGAACCCTGGTTTTCCAGGTGACAGTCGTGTGTTTGTTCGACCCTTCTATCCATCCCACCTCCTCCATTATCCTCCTCCTTTATCCTGCTCCTGTCATGTTTACTACGGCCACTAGAGGTCGCCGCCTTACAATAAACCTGAATGTGGTTTGTAACAAGCTACTCACACAGGTGACCTATACATCCCATTTCTCTGGTGAGGACAGGCTGGATACACATCTGCTTCACTACAATATTGTACTTTTTCTCCACTACGTTTATTTGATAACTTCAGATGCTTTGCAGACTCAGATTAATAATATAATATACACAGTATTATCTGTAGCATTACCAGATGTGGGTTGGGGCCGTGCTTGGTCCATTTCCTGTCTCTTATACACATCTAGATGTGTATAAGAGACAGGTGTGTGTGTGTGTGTGTAGGTGTAGTGGAATGAGCGAGCAGATGGAGGCAGATGGTGACTCCTACTGCTGCAGTAAAATGGCATCTCATTACAGCTCTGCCAGTTTAATCTGCGACCAATAAAAAAATATTCTTGAGTAAAATAAGAGAAATAAAACTCGGCAGAAGAGGAGAGGCGGGGGCGCCGGAGGAACAGGTGGTGGAGGGTGGAGGGTGGGGGCAATGACAAGATAACAAGAAGCAGACCGAACAGGGAGGGGAGACGTCTGTGGAAAATGTTCTGCGTCCAAACAGACTGAAGTATAAGTTTATTTTTACTATTGTACGCTCACAGTTCAGAGTTTTAACGTAGAAACAGTCTCCTCCATCATTCATTGATCAGCAGTCGTGAACAGTCTGCCTCCTGATTCAATGATCCGATCAAACAGGCTCAGTACAAACGTACATGTGACTCATATTCATGACTTCAGTTAAATGTTCCTAAAAATTGTAAATAATAAAAATGTTCTTCTCAAAATGAACCAGCTGTTTTACCAGTTACTCACATTTTAAAACCTGTCTTCATCATCTGTGATGTGAAAACATGAAACTTTCACAGAGAAATTAAAAGTGTGCGTCCTCCTGTGTGCTGTCCGTCACCTGTGCTGCTTCACACTCCTTTACTCTGTGACCTAAGGATTTATTTTGACCAAACCAGAGTTGGCAACAGTTTTATTAAGTTTCTGTAAAGTTTGAATGAAGCTGTCAATGATGCAAAAAGATTCTGGTGAGTTTGGCAAGAACAATAAATCAACTGATTCTGGTTAAACTAAACATATCTCACCCTTTATTTATCTCACTCATTATGGAGCCTGTCAGTGACAACGTCCGCTGCCCTGCGCGCTCCGCGGTGCGCTCCATTTCTATCACTCTTCTCTGCTTCCATTTGTTGTTTTGTATATTTATGATTTCCTTCAGTTCCTCTTTGAAATCTTCTCCCTGTGCATTTTTGTAGCTTCTATCTGTTTAATCCTGTGACTGTGTGAGTTGTCTCAGTTGAATATTGGAGCTCCGACCAGTGATTTGAATCGTCAGCTATCAGGGGCAGCCCTAAAATAAATCTATAAATCACAGGATATAACATAACTTCAATAACTTAAACTTTTAAATAAGTCAACTTTGACTTCTGGTTTGACATGAACCCTGGTTTTCCAGGTGACAGTCGTGTGTTTGTTCGACCCTTCTATCCATCCCACCTCCTCCATTATCCTCCTCCTTTATCCAGCTCATGTCATGTTTACTACGGCCACTAGAGGTCGCCGCCTTACAATAAACCTGAATGTGGTTTGTAATAAGCTACTCACACAGGTGACCTATACATCCCATTTCTCTGGTGAGGACAGGCTGGATACACATCTGCTTCACTACAATATTGTACTTTTTCTCCACTACGTTTATTTGATAACTTCAGATGCTTTGCAGACTCAGATTAATAATATAATATATACAGTATTATCTGTAGCATTACCAGATGTGGGTTGGGGCCGTGCTTGGTCCATTTCAGCCTGCTGACAAACTTTCTCAAATTACAGCTCAACAGTGCACTAAAATGTGTTTCTGAAATTCAGTAACAGATAACAACAAAAAGATATTTTGAGAATATTTCTCCTACATCCATAACTCCTGAGTTAAAGTAACTGCAGTGTTGACTGAAGTGCACAGTCTCTAGTAAATAAATAAATAAGAGTAGATAATTTTAGATAATTAAAATAAAAACGAGTGAGAAGGTCCTCTTCCACAGACGCCACCATGTTGAATCACCATGTTTCTACAGTAGCCCAGAGTGGACAAACCAAACCAAACACTGGCTTTATGGCCTTACAGTTTGCCTGAGTTTCACTGCAGGTTCTACTGCGTTCTTGGAAGGGGAGGGTGAGATGAGGTGTTCACAATCAGCAAGTTCACCTCTTGACAACACTAAATTCTACACACTGGTCCTTTAAACAATTGATTCGTCTAAAAATAACAGTTTCTCCTGATTCTTTCGTGCCATTTAATGTTTTTACCAAATTAAAGTTTGTTACATCTTTGTTCGAGTTTCCTTCCTGGTTGACCTTCACTCTTTACATCGGGGGGATAATGGTGCTGGAGCGGCTCCCCGGGCCCCCACGATCACACAGTAATGGAGGTCGGAGCGGGCTGGAGCCTCCTCTCAGGTCTTTATTACAGACACACTTTGGTAAGTCACACCCGAGTAACCGTTCACCTCTGCCGCTCCGCCAGCTCAGGAAATGTCACCGTGCTGCTGCTGAAAGCTGCAGCGCATACACTCAAACACACACACTTACAGTATCTGCACACACACTCACAGTATCTGCACACACACTCACTGTATCTGCACACACACTCACAGTATCTGCACACACACTCACAGTATCTGCACACACACTCACAGTATCTGCACACACACTCGGTGCTCTGACTTTTCTATGAGACGGATCAGAGGGCACGCAGCCAGTAAGACGCTCTGTAAATGGAATAAAAAGAGAATATTGGCTAACTGTCATCAGTGTGGAAAACCATCCTTGATGAAGAAGTGTGTTTTTTTTATATCTGTGAGCCGAAGCGTTCAGCTCTCCTCCTCTCTGTCTCTTATTAAAATACAGAGATGTGGAGGCACACAAGCACACGCTAAACACACAGACACACACAACCACACACCAAACATACTGAAGAAGACTGCAGGTCTCTGATCTGTAACACAGCCTCAAACAATATCAAACTCACACACTCGTATCATAATTTATCAGCAATTTGAACACGCTGAATGTGTGGACTCGCCCATGAGCTCACTGAAGCGTGCACTGCTATATCCTGCAAAACCACATCCATGCAGAGAGAAATACCAAAAAGTTTTTAGGGAGTCCCCGAGGAGGAAGCTGAAGGAGGAAGCTGTGAAGAGGAGAGGAGAGTGGAGTGGGCGTGGCTTTCTGTGGATGGTAAGAGGTTAGTGAGAAAAAAGCCTGCAGGAGCTGGACTTGTTACTGTTGGACTGGTCGATAATATTAGCTGCTTGCTGCGTCTTGTGTTGATCATAAGTAATGAGATCAGATCAAATGCACATATACAACTATTACACCAGCACTGCAGAAGTGAACTGTAGGGGGCGCCAAATCACAAAAAAAATCTTGCATAATGTTAGCATGCTAACAACAGCATTCGGTTCAATGTACATTTCCTTAAGTGACCTCAGGTTTGAATATTAAACTTCTTCACTTGTCTTCTCTCACTTTTTATTTGACAAACACAAAATTTGCATTCTGTGCTCATTTCACAAACTTTGTATCTGCCAGTAGCAGGAAGCATCTGAACTGTAGTTCACTGTGAGGCTGTTCCTCGTCTGTCTGCAGCCGTCGTCTCTGTGCCGGTTCGAGACTCTGGGATTTGTTGATATGCAATCATGCAATCATGAAGCGGAGGATTATGTGTTGTTTCTCGTTGCCGGAGGCAGCCGGAGCTACGATCTCATCGCTGTCCCTGCAGACACATTCAGCTACAAAAAAACCTGCACACATACACACACAGACGCTGTTCTTCCACTTCTCTCACTGTTCTTCTTTACTTTCTCATGTCAGTCGTCTCTCTGCTGCTCATGAGTTAAAGGGCGTCGTCACATTTGTGTTGGACTCACTGGTTGGGATGTTTTTACTGGTGCTCCCTGTTGTCTTTGGCAGATATATTCAGATTTCTTTCACTTTACTATTTAAAGAAAAGAAAATCAGTCAGAGAAAGAAATCTGAGATTTCAGCTGCTTTCTATATGAGCTGATTCTAGTCTATTCTCCCATATTTCTTTTAATTTATGTCATATCTCTGGCTCTGTGCAACATAAACGTCTTCTGTTTCCATCCGCACAACAATACAGCTTCACCAAATGTCATTTGTGACACAGAGAGCTGCTCGTACGTACTCATCTCTTTAATTCGTTCATGCTTCTGCCTCGTTCTCCTCCGTCTCCTCACTGAGTCACAGTTGTGTCTCTGTGGGAGCCCTTCATTTGCAAAACTCTTGCAAGATTTGTGTGCGTTGTCAGGGTGAGAGAAAAGTTGTGGTCTGGATTAAAATGGTCACTCTTGCAAGATCTTTCACTCGTCTGGATTTCGCTTCTAGACACGACTGTGAGTGAGAGACATGGAAAATACGAAGACAAAGAAATTAAATTTCCTGGAAATAAGAAGTCCTGTTTCATACAGAAAGCGTTGAAGGAACAAGCACATTTTGTTCAATGAGAAGCCTGGGAAAGTTTTTTTTTTAAATATTCATTTGTTGTGTCGCTGTGATCAAATTTGAAATTGGACAATTAAAGGCTAAATGCTGTGGTTTCAATGAGTTTTACAGCTTTGGTTTTAAAATCCTCCCAATATTTGAGGTCTTTTAATGTCTTGTCTTTTCTGAATACATGCTTAAAGGATAACTTTGGTATTTTTCAACCTGGGCCCTATTTCCCCATGTGTATGTGTGAGAAACAGAACACATCTGTCAGAAGCAGATTGTCCATTTCCTCTGATCCCATTTAATGTTTCCCACTGGATATTCACATTTTGTTGCTCAGCTATTTCAAATATTTCCCCCATTTGAAGTGCCTCTAATTAAACTTTGGCCGTGCTGATACTACAGTCCTAATAATCCACACCGATCTCAAATGACTTATTTTTTTTCTTTCACTGTTTTCACATATTTTAGATGGAAAACACTTCACGGACCGAGACTCATTCACACTTTACAGCCTGCAGACAAGTTGTTTCTCCCTCCCACACCAGCCTCATCTCTGAAAATGGCCTGAGTGACACGCTAATGTAAAAAGTGACACATTTTAACCTTAATAAAAAGTTTAAATATGTAGACATGACACGTAAAAAAGTGACAGGTCATTAATATACCGTCCGCTGCAGCTGCTGCAGTTTTCATGTGGAACACTTCAGTGTTTAGTTGGTCTGACGTCCATAGTCGAATGATGAAAAGCCAGCTGAAAAGAACAGTTGTGTAAAGAATAAGGCTGGATATCAGATACAGTATTTAAAGCTGCAGTAGGCAAGTCAGCAGTCAGCAGTCAGCGTGGATGGGGAGACTAATTATCTTACTGTAAACAGTGCAAACCCATGTTTTAATCCCAGAAGATTAAAAAACAAACGGCAAACTCATCTGGCTGGTCTGAAGGTCACGATTTCTTTGTGGGTTGCTGCTGCAGAGGTCCAAGGAGCAGGAGAGAAAATAAATTTGCTTTTTGATCCCAAAAGTTAGAAACATACACTCTGAGCTCCCCTCCTGCCAATGACGGAGTCAACATCAGAGCTCTGAGCAGCTGTTCGTTGGCTCTGTGTCTCAGCTCCGCCCAGTCACGTGAATGACCACAACTGAAGGTGAAGTCAAAAGTAACCGAGCGAGCCGACAAACTCCTGGGCTGAGCATGTTGCTCATTAACGGGAGTCTTGTTACGATTGTGTTTCTGATAATTCAGTTTTATAGAAACTTTCTCTGCAGCTGGCCAATCTGTTTCACATGTACCTCGATAAATGAAGGGTTAATTTTGAACAAACCAGAGCTGGTGATTGTTGGAACAGTGGAGAGACTAACACAGATGGTTTTGGTGAGTTTTAATTTAGTTTTTGTCAAGTTTGAATGGAGTTTTATTATAACTGTAAAAGACAATTAAGCTTGTTTTAAGTTAAAAAGAGAAACGTGAATTCATGGTGTACAGCTGTATTTTTCTGTTAAATAAGGGAAATAAGTGTAAGAATATTATCTCCGATTGGAAAATTTTAACATATTGTTTAAGTCTAATGTTTAATGATCAATACTAAACACTCAGGTCACCATCTGGCTGTTTAACACTGCATTAAATACCAGAATTTGTTAATTAATTTTCTTTTTAAATATCTATAAAGGAGCTTAACATAAAACCCTTTCAAGCATTTAACTACCAGACAGGTGAGCCTAAATTAACCGTCTGTAGAACCAGACAGCTGTCCAGAGGAGGCTGTAACTGGTTCAGATTGTGTGTCTTTAGTTGGTTAGAGTCTGTCAGTGCAGACATCAGGACTAATTTTCCTCTTTCAGAAAAGGCCTTTTGGTGCCGTTCGATCTTGTTCTTCAGCAGAATGAGATAATCCATCAGAGCGAAGACGAGGACGCCCTGTTTTATCCTGATTTCATTAGTGCTGCCTCACACGGTGTCAATCAACCCGAGACCTGCCGAGAGAAGAGGAAGTCAGGAAGTAATCCCTCCAAAACACGTCACATGACTTTATCATCATAGCTGTGTGATTTGACAAATTCACGTAGAAAATTATTCATTCCTCTAAAGAAAATAAGGAACACGTCAAGTTAGATGTGTAGACTTGAAGTTAATGTCACATGTAACGTCCATGGACGGGATAAGAGTCAGTACGGGTCTTAGGCTTTGTTGATGAGACGTTAGAAAGAAAGAAACTGGTCCTGTGGTCTAGAGAAAATGTGCCGTCCTTATTTCCGAGTGTTCCACATTTTGTGCGTCCGTTCCAAGCGTTTTGAGTTCAGATGGGCTGAAGCCTCAGGGGGTCGGTCTCAGGTTTCCAGAGGCGGACAAGTCCTGGAGAGATGGCAGATTGCAGCCGATCAGCCTCTCGGCAGAATGAGTGATACGCTTCAGTCTGACCTCGTTCTCGGCAGCAGCTCACCAGCAGGAGTTTTCATAAAGCTCAGTTTTTAGTGACCCAAAATGTTACGTTTTAAGTTGACCTTTACCTTCACTTAATGAGTACAAAGAAATCTAAGCCAACAGACAATGTTACAGCTCAGAGGAGGACAACAGAAGTTGTTTGCTGTCATCTCGGTGTTTGGTTTGATGATTGTTGAAGCTCTTGTGTAGAAGATGAGACTGAAGCCAGCAGAGAGGCCTGTCTGCTGTCACCGTCTCCTCACTTCATGATTTGAGATGTTTTATAAATGAATTCATCTGCGCGGCGTCTCCACATGTTGGACTCGCAGCCTGTGGAGATTTGTTGCAGAATTAAAAGCACTCACTGTTTATTATAGTCTGCATCTCAGAGTTGGCAGAACATCGCGGTCGACTGAGTCATCTGTATATTTTTTATTTTTAAGGCAAACTTCCATCATATCTCCTCAGTTCAATTTGCAATCATTATTTGAGACGACAAAACATTTTTCTGCTGTCTGTCCCTGATATTCAGACAGAGATGGGAAATAATAACTGCATGTTTGCAAAAGGAATTTAAATGGGTTGAAATTTGAATTTTGTCTTTGTGCTTAGCTTATATTAGCTCTCTGGCTTCTGTTATCTGTTTTTACTATTGATGCCACTGCCTGATTTAATATTGTTTTGTCTTAAACTTTTTATGCTGCCTAGAGGGAGTGGATTTTCACTCCTTTCCTGTCCTGCCTCTTCAAAAATACTCCTGTCCCATCCTGTTCCTGTCAATCCACAGTCCGTACATGACATGACACATTTTTCTAAATAAAAAACGTACCTATTGTTCTCATGATTCCAGCTCCTGTTCACTTTTTTCCTGTCCCGTCCTGGTCCTGTGATGAATATTGAAATTGACTCCCAACCCACAGGAATTCTGTGTCCCGCAGGATCTTTGCCTCTAATGCTGCCATCTTGTCCAGCTCTCGCTTGCAAAAAAGATCGGCACACACACACGGTAACCAGTTAAATTGAAAACCAGAAGGGCTTCAACACCGGCTTTCTTCAGTTTGCTTTTCATTGACCTCGCGCTGATGTGAACAAAGTGTAAAAATGACATCATGTTCACGATTACAGCGAACAAGTGGCCCTCATTAAAATATTGTATGCACTTGTCCGCAAAACATCACTCGGTCGCTGTCCATCTCCATCCACTGACAGCATCAACAACTCAAATTGGCCCGCTCCCGTTCCCACTTCCGGTTCAAGCCGAATTTAGGACATTCCCTTTCCGGTTTGAATGTATTTGTTAATTTGTTTCGCCACTTGTAAATTTGTTTCGGCGTTTGTAAAAGTGTTTCGCATCTTGTTAATTTGTTTTCCGAAATGTAAATTTGTTTCAGAACTTGTAAATGTGTTATGGTAATGTAATTTTGTTTTATGATATGTTAAAATGTTTTCCAAAATGTAAATTTGTCTCAAGCTTTGTTAAAGTGTTTCACGTTTTGTAATGTTGGTTTGCACCTCCCGGCCACCGTAGCCTGATGACATTACACATGAAGACCAGCTCACTGTCTGTCTCTCAGACTTGTATTTTACTAAACTCTCCCCAGCAACTAAAAGATGAACCAACATTTACTCGTGTCCAGCGACCTCTTGCTCCGTCCCTCTCTTTTTCTTGTCTTAGTTTCCTCCGTCAACGTCCTCTTCGGTCTCTTCGGTTCTGCCATGATGTCCGCCGCTAACAGCAGCGACAGTTTACTTCACTGTCCATCAGGAAACTGTAAATTTGAGGC
>JAJHUR010134282.1:1560-43729 GCA_027495735.1 Lutjanus campechanus
AACCCTCTTGTTTGTGTCCTCGAGGAAGCACATATTATCCTTCCTGTTATGTTGTTGTTATTGTAACTAACGCAGAACTTGCAAACTGTAATATTTTCCCGTTAATAGTATGCAATTCACAAATACTGGTTTCATACTTAGGTTTCGGACATGCTGATAAATCTCACACACTGTTTTAGCTGCTAAAATAGCATGTTGGTGAGGAGTTTTGGATGCAGTCAGTGGCTCAGTGTTTGCTAACATCAACCAAAACAGTGAAAACAGCCCAGTTATCTCCAACAACAACTTATCCAACAAGCTAATTATTCATCTGAAGTTGAACGGTTTAGACGCTGGCTGCAGGCGTGCTAACGTTAGCTGCTGCTGCGGCGGCGGTGGACTTGGTTTTCAGGCTATCAAACACGTTACACTCTTCAGCTTTTAGATATATTTTGTGTTTGATCAGGTGTTTCCCCAGATTAGACATGTTGCCCTGCCAGCTTTGCCTTTAGCATTTCAACTATTGCAGCACGTGTTGTCTGCGTGGACTCTGACTTTATCGCATTTGTGAGAATGTGTCACACTTTCCTACATACCAAGATCCATGTTGATGCAGAGACAAAAGAAGCAAAGACAACCCAAAGAATTTCAAACAGTGAATTCCAGTGTGTAAGTACAGTCACAGGAATTCATGCCCTAATGTCAATTTCAGTCATATCTGGCATAAGAAGTTAAACAACGTCAGGAATGACAGACAGCAGATAAGCACTAAACCAACACGAGTGAAGTATTTGTTGTATTTCACGTATGCTTGTATTCGTCTTCACTCAGGGTCAACCGAAGTCCAAAGGTGATGAAGGTAGAAGTCAAATCAGTCTATTCCCCTTCAAACTTCAAGCCGGTCACGTATCTAAGTGCCTTAAATGTAGAATAATAACCATCTTTAACAAAAACTCTGCTGTGTTTATTTAACCAGCCCGTCACGTCGTTATGGGTTTATGTTTTCATCTCCTTCCACTTGAGTTTTATTAATTGAAGCAGCTGAGCGACAGGATTTGTCAGGATCTTAACACGTAGCTGCAGCTGTTGGCTGGTTTCCAAAAAGGCCAAAACCTCCTGTAAGTGATATCCTCCATCAAGAGTTAAAAAAACAAAAAAAAAAAGGCCTCGGAGTGAATTTGTCCTGCGGCTGACAGTCTGCTTTGTGTCGCATTGTTTAACTCGAGGGTGAAGGCACAACATCTTCTATACCAGTCATTTCTGAATGATGAGCTGTCCCTGTCACTAACCTGCAAGTGGGAGGGAAAATGAACTTAATTGAACCTCACGTCAGTGACGCAAAGCAAGGCACTAAACCTAAACCTTTTACAGATACGATTACTGTCATGTTTTAGTCAAGTTTTATATCCTAAAATTATCTGCTCTCCTTCATAATGTCTCATCAAAACCTTCCTAATGTGGCGTATTGATCATGTTGCACTGTTAGTGTTTGAAAAGCGCTCGTCACAGTTTCCTAGAGCCCAAAGCGCCGTCTTCAGATTGGCACTTTTATCCAATCAACAGTCCAAAAAGCAGCAAATCCTCACATTTAAGAAGCTGGAACCAGCAAATGGCTCAAAAATCCAATTAAAATAGTTGGAAACTAATTTTATTTTGATCAACTGATTAATGAATCAACTAACTGTTGTTCAATAAAATCCAACAAATGCATCGAAACACAACTAAGTGCTGAATTATACCAAATATTAGCTTTCTTAGCTATTGATTTTTCAATTGAGAGCTCCTTGATGGTTTTTGTTGTTGTTGTTGATGAAAGGATGATCTTTCAGGTTATTCACAGAGCCTCACCAATGATAAAAAAAAACAAACAAACAAAAAAACATGATGCATAAGAACCAGAGAAATCACATTCCACACATTCTTCTACCTTGTTAAAACCTGGCATTACCCACAATGCAACTTGAGTGCAGGCAGTTCGGTCAAAGATATGGGCTGCAATTATTTTGATTGATATTGCAAGTGCGATATGCTTTGCAGTATTAGAGGTAGGGCTGGGCGATATGGCTGAAAAATATATCACGATATAAGTGTTTAATATCGGTCGATATCGATAATTATTGATTTTTTTTTTTTTACCTATTTGAAATAAGGGCCAGGAGAAAAAGAAATGTTGAATTTAAATACTTGTGTCAATGTGCAAATATAGACATTAAATAAATGCTTAAACAAATAAAATACGTAATACTTACACGTAATATAAGTATTTTGTAAATATGAAATTAGTGTACACCTGTGCTAAGCCGTAGCATGTCCTTCGCTAAATGATATGCCACTGCCCCCGTTATTTCTTTGTAACGTTTTGATTTTTGTCATATGACACTGCTGCCGAGTACCTCTCCATGGTGGTCTGTTGCCGCTTGTGTGGTGTTTCACCTGTACCAGCAGATGTCGATGGCTGTGGCTGTTGACACTGTTGTACTGCAACGGATGACAGCGGCAGAGGTGGTAAAATAAATTCGTCGTAGTGCCAGACTTGGTAGGGACGACGACCTTGCATAGTTTGCGGACAACATCGGTCTGACTTTTATCGGATTTAAAATATCTGAAATACTGCCAAACTGGCGAAATAACCTTACTCTTTTATCCACAATTTCCTCTCGCGCTGTCGCACTCATTTTCTCCTTTCACTCCACGCCGTTCTTGTTGTTAAAGCAGTCATGAGGCACGATGGCGCAACCAAACATGAAACTGCTAACGTGCATGTCACTCAACAGGTTGTTGCTAGGTTACCAGCAAGGAGTGAGTGAGTTTGTTCATGCCACCAACCTTGCTTAGCTGGGCCCAGAGCCCATAGATAGATAGGATCTATCTCTAGGGCTCTGGCTGGGCCGAGAGAGGCCGAGAGGCTAAAGCCCGTCCTCGGCCTACATCCCCCTGAATGCCTTGCGGTTCGGGATCAGGGTTTTCTTCCTGCTTTTTTACTAACGGAGTTCAGTGAAATTATCGAACGTTCTATCGAAAGTATTTTATATTCATATCGATCACGTGTCTATCGCGATAGATATCGTTATCGTTTTATCGCCCAGCCCTAATTAGAGGTAATGATAATTTTTACATCACAATTCTTATTTTGATTGAAAAACAGGCTAACAGACTATGGTGTAATTTTCTTTTACAGGAATCTGTACCAATGCAGATGTTTTTTTTCTGAAGTCAGGACAGAACATCTGCCTTATGACTTTCATTATTTCTGACACACATTTTGCCTTTAAGCACCTGCTGCGATTTGAAAATTGCAAAAAATCCGAATAGCTTTTTTGATAAAATTCCGATTCCACAACTTTTCCACATGTGCAGCAGGACTCTCCAGGAGCTGTAAACAAACCCTCACTGGAGTTTCCCTCCTGAAACCAACGGCCCGTGTTCGAGGTCAAGGTTAAATTCACAGCTCTTTACGTTAAGATGAGGGAACATTAACTCCAACAGAGGTCAAAACATTTTACTGTCGCCATGACATTGAACTTCTTGTCACAGACAAAATGAAATGAATGAGATGAAACATGACTACACACATTTAACGCAGGAGATGAATAACTACGAAGAAATCCACAGAATATATTAAAAATAAAACCCTCCTGTGCTGCTCGGTCTTCTGTCCTGAATGAAGAGCGATGAGGAAATGAAGATGAAGTGTTTCGATGAGGTAATGTTGGCTGCTGTTCCTCCCTCCTCTCCTCTCCTCTATCTCTCTCTCTCTCTCTCTCTCTGCAGTAGCACCACAGCTCTGCTCTTGGCATCAATCACCAGCGGGCAGATACGCAATCTTACTGTGCAAACAATTAAAGGCTGCTCCTCTGCACTCAAAACTACTCACTCGTGTTGCTGCGTTGAGGATTAACCCAATACGCTTACTCATTAACCTCAGAGACGCACCGATGAACGGCATTCCTGAGAACCGTGTTTGCTAAACCGAAGGCAATAAAAACGGCGTGTAGAGCTACTTGTTGCAAAGACTGTTGTCCTGCTGGTTACCTTTGAACTTGACTCTACAGCTGCCATTTTCAACTTGACACTGATGCCAGGAACTTTTATTTTATTATCTAGGGAGGAACTGAAATAAATGAATTAGAGTTTGGATTGCAATAAACAATTTAAAACCGATATCCCCTCCAGCAGAACGGCTATAAACTCAAGATACCATAAATTATTTGGCTGATAGATGATGAACACATTTGTGCAGTCATGGCTGACATAAGCGTCTGAGCAATGGAGCGAACGGAGCAGCTGCAGTCCCACTATTAGACTTTGGGAGCATGTTTTTGAATCCCCATTTTCTGATCATACAACTTAAAGCATAATGCCAAGAAATCAATCGACTTTAAAGTGGTCATAAAGCTCAGTCGGAGCTGTCTTAAGTCGGCCTTTTTCTCATCTTGGTGTCCCAATAAAATCAAACATGTTTAATATTACCAGAAAGTATTGTGGGTGCGCTCTCAGGAAGTCAACAAACTGATCCACCAGCCAGCACCTATTCTAGTGAGAAATCTCAATTTTTTAAACGTTTAGCTTCTCATTCCTGTTGTCTTCTGCAACTAAAATAGCACAGCTAACCAACAGAGGCCAGCAGAGTTGAGGTGAAAAAAAGAGAAAAGTATATTAATGCCGACTTAAGAAGAAAACTGTTGACATTTGACACCTTTTATCTCATCCAGCGTTACCTGCCCTTTACGCTTCGTGCTCCTTCACACAACGTGAATTAAGGATTTATTTCAACCAAACCAGAGTTGGTGATTGTCAGAACAGTGGAAAGACAAACCGAGATGTTTTTGGTGAGTTTTATTTTGTTTCTGTGGAGTTTGAACAAAGCTGACGACGATGATGATGTTTTGCAAAAAGAGTCTGGTGAGTTTGGCGAGAAAAATAAAACGGCTGTTTCTGGTTCAACAAAAAGTATCTTACACTTTAAAATAAGGTCTCACTGTTGCAATCTGTTCCATAAAATTGTGAGACACTTAGAATAACAAACGGAGCATGTCAGAGGCAAAACAAAACAAAACAAGCACAAGCGAACAAACGAGCAAGCGTCACCTGCCCTGCACGTTCTGCCAGCGTGCCCCGATGAAGCAGCTGACAGCGCGTCACCGGCGCTCCATTTCAATTACTCTTCTCCGCCTACTTCACAGTTTTGTGGTTTGTGGTGATTTTTAGTTTCCAGCCTGCTTTGTTGTTGCACACTGCTCTGTGTACAACGACTCTGAAACTTGTTTACCAACTACTTGTCTCTCTTATCAGCAAACCTTTTTTTTAATTAAGTGTGTCAGCTAAAATAAAAATAGAATTATGATTCCCCGTAATTCCTCACTGAAATTTTATTCCTGTGTATTTTTGAAAGCTTGGATCTGTTTTATCCTGTTATTGTAACGTACACTGACTAACAAACGGAGTAAACAACAACTGCTCGACTGGAAGCCTGGGGGGTCATCGACTAATGATTTGAATATTCGACTATAAGGGGACAGCATGAATATGCACACAATGCATGCCCCCCTTGATGGCTGATTATACGCCCAGATGAAGAAATAACAGAAGAAATGTAGGCATTTCTACGAGCACTGCTCCGTTCTTTGTAAGTGGTCAGGTGCTGTGACAGTGAGCGATAAAACCCTTCATAAAATACAACAACTCTCTTGACAATAAGTGACCAGTATTTGCCTCCCTGACTGGCAGCATTGTGCATACAGTTAAAGGGTGTTATGCAATTTTCAGGAATCCAGTGGATGTTGACGACAAATGAGAAAACAATGTGCGGTTGTGAACTTGTCAAAGACTCTTGACTGGCGTGCGTTAAAGTGACAGGTCCCCGAAGAAGAAAAAGAACATGAGAGGAATGTCTTGAGTGATATGAAAACAACCAGTTTCCTTTCACAACCTCTGGTCGGGCCTCTACAAGGTCTACCTTGAGACAATCTTTCCACTGTGCGGGGGGAAAAAAAAAGAAGAAAAGGGGGCCGTAATCACAAAAACAAGAATGTACAACTGTAACCACTGATAGGCCACTGGTGGCGTGCAGATAGAGAGCTCCTCTGTGTGCTGCATAAT
This sequence comes from Lutjanus campechanus, assembly GCA_027495735.1. Taxonomy (NCBI): domain Eukaryota; kingdom Metazoa; phylum Chordata; class Actinopteri; order Lutjaniformes; family Lutjanidae; genus Lutjanus; species Lutjanus campechanus. The sequence continues at coordinate 7,639 of JAJHUR010134282.1, forward strand.
CCCCACACAGCTGGACTGAAAGTGAAATAAACCTCTGTATGGGGGCAGACACAACTCGGGACCAGCCATAGAGACAGTTGTGGCTAAGCACTGTTGTGTAACTAAATGTTAAAAAAGCTGCACAGAATCTCATTCACAGCCACTCGTGTTGAGTGTAGCTGCAGGAATAAACTCATTTATACAGGAAAACTGTAGAAAACATGAAAAATTCCACACTGAACACATCAGCTCACACATGTCGGTGTAACCTGAATATCTACTGGTGTCATATGTCCCAATTCAGCTAACAAACACTGTGAATCAGGCAGCATTATAAGCCAGAGCTGTCAGTTTTTTTGGGGGGGGGGGCAGATCAAAGTCAACTCTCGATTCAAGAATGAGGGAATCTTTGCGTATCAGCCAGCTGGAAACGTAAAGCCTCAACAGACAACAGAGACAGGATCTGGAAGAATGAGGTAAGGAGAAGATGGTTTTTATATAACGAGAGCCTCTTTAATGAGGTGCAGCAGCTAGAACGTAACGCTCATCTTCTGATAAATCAATGAAAAACATGTACTCATGACTCATAATCTGCAAAGCGCAAGACTGTCTGTTAATGTCTTGTTTCTTTTTTATTGTTCCAGGATTTAACAGAGTCCCAACTTGAGACAAACGTTTATGTTTTCAAGTCTCAAGTCATGTTTCGTCTTCTGGGAATCAATCATCAAGTCAACCAAAGACTCATTTCTGCCCCCTTTACGTACAAAAATAGATCCATCTGTTTCAAAATATGTAACCGTTGGCATTGATGTTAAGCAAAAACATCCACTAGAGGGCGCCACTCAAAGTCAAAAGTTACCCCAAAGAGGACGAATCAAAAGTTTCTAACCACAACCACGGCAACACTGAAGGAGGTAGAAAGAAGCAGAGTTGTAGATGGCGGTGGTGTGTGTGGCCATTAAATTCATCAAAACACGTGGATGGAGGACTCTTCACTGACGCCATTTTAAAACTTCTTTGCTCTGTACTGTGATCATGTCTCACTAGAACTGTTGGCTACAGCGCTCCACAACCATGTTAGCTTTCAGAAAATGTGCACAAATAGCGTTTACTCTAATAGCAGTCAAGTCTCGAGTCGTCATTTTTCTAACCTAAGTCTGACTCAAGGAAAAGTCTCTCGTCTCAAGTGCACAGCTTCAATATCAGCAGAACATTTCTATTAAAACCCGGACTTCCAGTGTTTATTCTTACCTCTAGTACAGGTCCTGCTCCCAAGATTATCTGCTCCACTCCACTGGCGAAACCCTTCTGGCTGAGCGCCGTCAGATGATGAATGAGAAAGTTTGTGCTTTGCGTCTTCCCCGAGCCGCTCTCCCCAGATATCACGATGCACTGGTTTCTCTCTCTCTGCAGCATGGCGTGGTACGCCACATCCGCCACGGCGTAAATATGTGGCTCCAGATCTCCCAGCGTATGATTATCATACATCTTCACATACTTGGGGTTGTAGATGGGCAGGAACTTGAAGGGGTTAATGACGATGAGGATGCTCCCAACGTAAGTGTAGATCTTTTCCTGGCGGAAGCGCGAGCGCAGGTTGTCCAGCAGCGAGCGCTCGTTGAGCTCCGGCAGGTGGCACAGATCTGCGTGGTCACCCTGAGAGTCGGGCTGTGGCAGCAGTCCTCGCTCCACCATGCGCCTGCGCTCCTCCGTGACCTGCAGCCACATCTGGAGGCTGCCGCCATAGTGGATCGAGCCGTCCAGGTTCTTCTGCCTCAGGAGGAAGCGGTAATCCTCGGCGCCGGATAGCGCGCGGTGCTCCAGCGCCACGCGGGGCCAGAGCATCATCCTCTGCACGGGACAGTCGCTGGGGTTCAGGATCCATTCTTCTCCTCCGAACTCCTTCACCTCAGCCAGAACATAACACCTGGTGCGGTCCAGCTGCAGGCGTTCAATGACGCGTTCAATGGCCTCAGCGGCGGTGGTGGTCTTGCGGGCGCTGATGGGGCAGTAGATTGTGCCCTCGGCCAGGGCGCCTGGGTAGATGCGCACTGTGAACTCAGAGTTCTCAAAGCGCTGCCGCCGGCCCAGGGTGCCCACGCCACCGACGCCACCAACGCCATCACGAGCACTCATGGCGGCGCAGGAGTTCCCATTAGCAGCGGCCCGGCACTGGCACGTCCTTTACTGGGCTGAAGGGGTCACCGATTCAAGACATCACCACTGTAAAACAGAAGAGAAGCACACAAACACTGATCAACAACACTGAAGACTAAAAATACCACTTCTTTCAAGCTAAACACAACCGAAAATACCAACGTCACACACAAAATAGATAATTATCGTGGCAGGACTAATATCCAATCAGTTTATCAAGGTCAGTAAAAATGATCAAGGTCATGTCGATATTTCCTAAAACACTGCTTGTCGTTTTTACTTGCACGTTTGTTTACATGAGAAAACAGAAGGTTTCTCTGACATTAGAAGACTTGAGCGCAGTGCAGAAATATTTTTTCAAAGCACCTGAGCAAACAGGTGAATAGAACAGAAAAAAACAATCTATGCTGAGACTAGGGACCGATACTAAACTGGTATATTGATAAGCTCCTTGACAAACAAAACTGTTAAGGGTATTTTTGTAACGTTACATAAACAGCTGACAGGGCAAAATATTCAAAAGTTTGGGGTTTCCTTGCTAAATGCAATAACTCAGTAAGCAATCTAAATGGTTTATTATCCAAAAAACATAAAATAGCTGTTGTTTTCACATCATGTATTTATTCATTTATTTATTTATTTACTTCTTCATGGGGGCAGTGCATATTAAGAAACATTACTGCTAAAAGGCATAGTTTTTATCCAGTCTCTGGGCTTTTTGCACCAAATTATGGCAAGTAGCAAAATAATAGTATGGAAAAGCATTGAAAAGCAGTATCAGTATCGATATCGGTATCAATAAAATCTTAATGATACCCATCCCTAGCTGAGACACATTTTGCTTCTTTTTGTCATTTCCTCTTGTTGTCTTCTGTCTGAATTAAACGTTTGTTACTCTTTGAAAATGTGTACTTGTGTTATTATGCTATGATATCATCATCAGTGGCATAAAATTGTCTTAAAATGATGAAAATAATCCTTCAATCAATCATCTATCACAATTATTTCTGGGACAACACATCCATCAACAGTAGTTCCAGGCCTATTACATATCAAACAGCAAAGCACCAGCAGGTATGACACTGTGTGCGCCGCAATCGAAGCAGACCTCTACCAACCATTCAATTAATCTAAAACCAGGCCACGGCCCTCTGCAATCTGCCAGATTACGAAATTTGTCAGATTATGACACAAAGACTTCATGTGCTATTATGCAATCTACTAAAGGGCCAAATTATTTTGCCGGAGCCCGACATGCACACTCATAAAGGATGAAAGATAAGTCATCAGGATCTACAGGATTACCATTAACACACACACACACACACGCATACATACACACTCCCAAACACACACATAAGCTCTCGCCAACGCCGGGGTCGGCAGCTGCCATCCTCTTTACTGAATACACAATCACGCCATTCACAAGTTCCCTCTTTAATACACAGCAGAGGGACATCATGGGGTGAGAAGAGGCCAAAGAGACAGAGAAGAAGAAAGACTGGTTTGATGACTGAGCCGCTGCTGAGATTTCTTCACTGTCAGCAGGGTTTGGACGATTCTGTTGCACAAACTCTTGATGAACTGCATCTGAATGAACCCAAAAGTTATTTTCGAGTGGTCAGTTTAGCAGCAGTATACAATGAACTCAGGCAGGGTTCAGCAAGAAAGCAACATTTGGCCTTCATCACATCTTTAAACAATGATAACCAGCATATTCAGCACCGCGTTCAAACTCTATCTACCTTATGAGCGTCAGCATTTGATGCTTTGACTGCTGATGAGGCACAAATATGAAAAGCACTTCTAGGTGTTTACATAAATCAAAAAGAGTCTGTCAACCACAGATGAAGTCTAAACTGTACCAGCAAATGTATTCATCCTTTTAATCAAACCCTGATATCATTACAGGCTCAAAAGTTCAACGCCACAGTTCCACTTTGCTTCCACTTGCTTGTCTCGTCGACTTTTACTTCAGATTCTGGTGTTCAAAGCAGAGGAATAGGCTCCAACTTGTTGCTATCAGCTGTGGCTTTTTCATGCGGGTGGAGAAAGGAGTGGTGCACTGTGTCACTTAAGTTGCTGCTATTAAGTGAAAGAGTAACACGTGTTGTGGCTGCGTTGCATTCTGGTCTGTAAAGAGCTAAAACTTGTGCAGAAATTAGCATCTCTGGCTCTTCTACAATTGATTTTTCCACCTGAGTGTAGAGCATCTGTACCAAACTAGGTACCTACAGACGCTGATTCGAATCAATAACTTAAAAAAACATCCTGCAATCAATATTAAGGCTGCAGCTGATGATTATTTTCATTATTGATTAAACACCTGATATGCAAGTTCTGCTGCAATGGGTCTCTTAAATTAAAACAATGACAAAAGACGTAGTCATATGAAATTGTGACGTAGCGTGGGATCATGGGAGTTGTTGTCTTCAATGCTAAACAGCCACCACAGCAGATGAAGAACTATCAAACACGACTCAGGCAGAAATCACATTACTTTTAATCACGTTCACCAAATTCCTTCCTCACTCTCTGATGTATCTGACATGATTTCCTGGAAGTTACAGCAACTAACGGTTAGTAGGAAACACACCATTACCTTGAATAAATTACAGATTTCTCTGGGTTTGAACATTTTTTGAAACATTTGGGATAATGTAAGTGTACATCTTAACAGAATATATCACATATGTGTAGCAACTTTAGACATTTTAATGCAGAAATGTTGCACATTATAGCTTTAATCTGGTTACTATTTACTTAATTAATTAATTTGTCTATAAAATGTCAGAAAACAGTGAAAATTCCCCACAGCCCAAGTTAGCTTCTTCATATGTTTTGTTTTGTCTGACGAGAGAAATCCAGCGTTCTATCATGTATGATAGCTCTGATTGTTAACCGTTCCTGAAACGTTTGCATGTGGCCACATATATTTTGATTGATTGATTTCCTTTCATTTTTCGTGTCACGCACAAAAAGTGCCCAAGCCTCATGGGTTTATAAGACACCAAATACAGCTGCAGCATTCAAACATTTTCCTTTCAATACAAAATTACAGTCCATTTCATAGCTCAGTCTTAAAGACAATACTCTGCCTTTTCTCCCAGGCTTAAAATCTGCTACAACACAGAGAACACAATCCTTTAATTTCCAAAATTAAGTAAAATTGATGTGCAATGCATCGTAGGGTTGCAACATTATAAGATTTTCACGGCATGATAGCTATCATGAATTCACAGTAAAATATACAGTATTACACAATTATTATTATGAGTTACAATGACTCTTCTATCTATCATATCAATGACACCCACCTTGTTGCTTTTTTAAAATAAATAACACTAATAAGGTGGAACTCAATACCATAAATAGACAAATGAACTTGCTATGATAACTTGGTATGATGCCTGATGGTGTACAGTGAAACTGGTTTATTCCTGCAACCCCAAACTCAACATTTTAACAACATTTTAATTTAAACTTATCTTCAATATCAGGACAGATGAAGAGGAAAACAGATCGCACTCCTCATCTACTCAAACTGCACGAGCAGCATTGAGCACAGCAAAAAAAGAACAAAAGTGAAAACAGGAAATGGAGCAGGGACACATAAAGTTGGTGTGCAGAGTGGATCACAGAGGACTCCAGCAGGGAAATGATACAACGCTGCACTCCTGGTCATTTCCTGTCGCCTCACATCCACGCTCTCATTGCCATGTGTCGCCTCAGCAGCTTTCATATAACCATGAGAGCCACACAAACACAAACACAGGACCTCTCCCCCCTTTAACTAATACACACACACACACACACACACACACACACACACCAATATGAGACAGAAAAAAACCTTTTTAACTTCACATGAAGCATTCAATCTAACTGCATCAGGCTGAATCCATGCACACTATTAGCAGGTATTAACTGACCGTAATGAATGTTGGTGTGTTTCCCTGCTTGACCGATCGTACTGTGTGTGTGTGTGAGTCTCCATGTTTGTCTGTGAGTGTGTGTGTGTTTTGAGCAGTGGGTTAGGGCCCGGCGCCTGGAACAGATGGTCAGCTCGCTGCTTAAAGGATAGGGAGGGGGGATTTAGGGTTGTGGCAGGGCGGGACAGCACAGGGCCATGCTGGCTGCTCTTCTGTTTATCATCACATGAGGACAATCAACTAACAGACAGACGTCTCCTCCAGGAAGACATTTTACCAAACACAGAACATCTCCGAATGACAAATACCTCCACTGATATCTTGATGTTTTTTCACAGATTTACAGACAACTGCGCTAGAATTGATCGAGGTGACATGAGGGGAATGTAAAGGTAGATCAGCTTTGGAAAATCTTACATAATTTGATTAAATGATTGTCAGACACATTCATGATCAATAATGCATTATTATTAGTATTGCAAAAGAAAACATGAGCAGAGCTATTTCAGTAAGACAAATCAAGAAAATCTGGCATTTGAATGACACAAGAAAGAAGCTATAACTAAACCTGCTGCTCCTGCTCGATCAGTTATCATTCAGCAAATTGCCACACAAAATTAAAAGATTAAATATAATAATTAGACACAAATTACAGACTTTTTCAAATGAAGCCGAGCATTCAGGGCACTAAAAGCCAAACTAAGTCGAGTGTCAACAACAACAAGTGCTGCAACCCACAAACCCTGATTATCTGGCAGAGAAATGAGAAGGGCGGCTCTGCCTTTCAGACAAAAGACAAACAGACCAGTCGCACCGGTTTGTATTTAATACTTGTTGATAAATATTTGGCGGATAAGCTGGATACTATTACAAGGAAGGAAGGAACAGTATACGACACAGCAGCCACGGTGAGCTGGTTAAAGTTCAACAGGTGTTTATTTACTTTTAATCATGAAAGATACCAGAAGTTGAGAACAATGCAGATGTTATAATGTATTTTATTTCCCTTTAAAAAGTAGACTGGTGAGTTCACTCCCACTAATCATATTGCATATTGCAATTTCAGTCAAAATAATTGCAATGTGACTTTTTTTTTTACCATATCGTGCAGCTCTAACTTTCATCCTCTGGAGCTTAATTTGACAGCAAAAGAGTGCAGAGCTACTTATTGCTCCGAGTTCAGAAAAAGTGATAAGCCAAACATTGGTGTCTGAGATTAAACATGAAACACTGTATGGAATTTAATGTCACTGTCTCTGACAACACATTTCACTTTTGACTGAGTTGGAGGCAGCAAAAAAGAACATCTGGGAGAAATGAAGGAAACAGGTGAGACTGACATTTGTGGAAAAAATTATGAGAAGATTCTTCAAAAAAGAGAGTCGTAGCAGCTAACTTTGATTAAAAGTTATTCAGGATGACAAGTGATTGACAGAATCATATAATGAGTTTGATGGCTAAACTACGATGATCATCTTAGTAGAAAGAGCACTACAGGTTTCATTATGGGAAAATCTAACCGATACCGTTCATGTTGTTCCTGTTCACGAGCACATATCAGCGGTCTGGATGCAGTTATTGTGCAGTTAATCTCAGAACCCCCTGATTATCATTGACGATTTACCCTCTGGGGGCAGTGGCCAGTGATTCGGAGCTTTGGTGTAGCCAGTGGATATCCAGATTATACATTATATATGAATGTGGGTAAATTTAAAAAGACTACTAAAAAGCTAAAATGTGTCGATAACCAATGGGTTCCAAGATTGCATGTCGGCCAATGCATTCCTTCCTTGCCTCTTTTGCTGTCCGACTGTTTACTTGTGTGTAACTAAAGCCCGCTCGACTACAAATGGAAACCAGAATGCTTACATGCTTACAAAGTCTTGTCTCTGGCCTACAGATGCTGCATTCGTATGCAGATATTTGTTTACAGAGATTAACGTGAAGTTATTCCAACCAGACAATGTCAGACAATCGACATAAGTCCCGCTGCTGAAGCCACACCCAGAAACCGAGTTGTTATCCAAGAGATGCACAAAAATGTTTTAGTGACTGCTACTATGTCCAAGAATAAAATATCTTTTTAGATCACATTTATACTTTTCATTCTTCAGGCCTACGTGTTCAACATCAGCGCAACATTGTGCTCCGAGCTGCAAAAACAGAAAAAAAAGAAACCCTGCAGATATTCAAAGGCCAACTGTGATAATAAAACTTTCAAAAGGTCAACATCATCACAATTGTTGCACTTTATCCAACTAAACAAAGTACCCCCCCAAACACGCACACACACTTTCACACTCTGCATACATCGTCACAGCAACACGCAAGTGATGTCGTCAGTGCAAAGTATCAAACTTGCAGCTTTTCTTCTGCTAAAAGTGTCCTCAGACTGAAAACACACGAAAACAAAAAGACATAAAGTAACAGAGTGAGAAAAGAAGAGGAGAAAATGTTTGAGGCATGATGTCATGTCACCTGAGCGCTCTGTGTGTGTGTGTGCGTGTGTGCGCGTGAGGTCTGGTGCAGATAAGCTCCAGGTCTGTGCTGTGTGAGGAGGTGACGGAGCAATCCGCGCACAGCTGGAGGAAACCTGCAGCGGCCTCTCGCCTCCTCAAACAACTGACCCACAAACGGATCCGGTTACGTCACCTGAATGGTCAGGGATTAGGAATCACAGTCAAGTAATCTGACCTGGAATCTGTGTGAGGGGACTTTTCCAGAGACGTGGCAGATCCGGACAGACCCAGGATCATCTAAAAAAAAAGCTGGAATTCACGCAGAGTATGTTCTGGATATGTAAAACAAACGAAACACTGTGTGCATTCTTCCTTTGAGCGAGTTAAACTTCAGGTCAGATGTTATCTGCGTTCACCAAAGTTAAGATGTTGGAACTTATCTGTACTTTGGATCAGTGGCTTCAAACAACCTGTAGCATGAGCGAAACACGGAAACAATAGTTGGTTTTCATGAACAAATAAAAAGCCCTTTTCTATCCAAATGCAGACAATTTAATAAAACAAATGGACAGATTTTCAAACTATTACTTCAAAACATCTGGATTGATTTGTTTTCTAACCAACAACTACTGCATATTTATTTTTTTGTAAGTCTGAAAATGTAATTTACGAAGGATTTAAGAACCCAAAATGCTTGCAAATTGACTTATTCTATCTACAAATATTAAATAATTAGAGGAAAACTGCATTCTTTGTGTTCTTTCTGTAATCTGAACATGAGGCCTCATGCATGAACTGTTCCAATGAAAAGATGTGATCTGAAATTGTGCGTGACGCACCTTTGTGGCATTCAGCAATACTTTCGTTCTTTCTGTTTGCTCTTAAGGTAAGATCAGAATTAAACAGTGCCCTCGGGGGTTTGGCTTGGGATGATGTCATCATGGCTGACAGTCATCAACCACTGAGCCCTCTACCAGCGTAACACTGTGATTTAAAAGCTTTGAGCATCTGAGGTAGTATGTCCCATCAGAGTTGCCATAAGGCAGATGTTTTCTTCCCTTTTTTCTGAGGGGAAAAAATAAGCTGGTGCTCATTGCAGGTGGTCATCGCCCAACTCTAAGTGCTCTAGAGCACACATAAGGCAAAAATGCTCAAAAGCCAACTCGTGTTTTGTGCTGTGAAATGTTTAAGAATTTGTTATACAACTATTTATTCATTAAACAATTTTAAATGTTTACACTGTCGCTTTCCTGCTCTTCCACAGAGAGTTTGTAGACCTGTCTGACATGTCCCAGTCCACGGTTTAACCAGTATTAAGGCTGGATTACTCCCAAACGGACAGCTGTGGACACCAGGGACGCATCTGCTTGCTGCCCTTGTACAGATTTACTGGAGCGTTTCTTTTTGCTAATTGCAAATTTCCTGGCAGGTGCATCCAATTTAAGATAAAAACATGATTCATCAGCATAATCAGGTGAAGAAGAACAGACACGTTTCATGGATCCCACGTAGGATTTTCTTATTATGTCTTTGTTTAAGAACAAATACGAGAGAAAAATAAAACGTTCATGCATGAAGCAGACTGTCTGCTGCGAGATGCCTGTATGGAGGTTCCCTCTGACAGGAAGTAAAGGAGAGGTTCAACCGTGTGAGTCAGACTCTTCTATGGCTGCCTTTGTTGCCGACAAGTGAAGGATCAAGTTTGGTCAGCTTTCAACGATGTGAAGTCATCCCTCTGGAGAACTATGTGTGTGTGTCACTGTCATCAAGGCTAAGCTCGTGTATTCATGTCTCCTAATGTTGTGGTGGCTTTTTGTTCCACCTTTAGCCACCAAGAATTTCTATGTGTTACACTGAGGTGTGTGAGTTGGCACTGGACTGTGAACTCTCACATCTAGTCCGCACATTTCTGCGGGTTCATTTGTGAATCTGACGGCTCCAAATTTAGCCGCCGTGTTTATTAGCAACGTGTTACAGAATTGCAAGCAGCAAAACAGCTGAAACTCCGAGGTAATGCCTGACAACAATCACTCCTAATGAAGCATTCAAACTCTTTTTCATTAACCATCATTTGTCTGCACACAGCTACAGCTTAACATTCACGTGAAAGTGACTGCCTGAACCCTTTCTGCAAACTTGACAAATTTAAGTCAAAGTAGTGAATGAGTCAGCTCTATAGGCCAATTCCTTTAGGTGAACAATGGGAATAATGGGATAATCTTTACTCCATATCCTCGTCGGCCATGCACACTCCATCTATGCACTGACCGAATGTCGTGTTGATGTGTGCATGCATGCAACCAATCACACGTGATGACAGAAAGAGATCATACCATCATGTTAAAAGCAGGTGGGAGGCCTGACAGTCAGAAGTTGACTGTGAAATGAGCCTTTTGCAAAAAGCATTATTATTTGAATAAGCTGTTTTACTATTTATCAGGATTTGTCAGTTTAAATCTGATCAAACTCTTACCCTATCATCATCCTAGTGATTATTTTGCAGATAAATCTAGTCATCTTCAACCTCTCAAAACAAAAAACAAACAAACATATGATCCAGCTCCTTGTAAAGAGCCATAATTCCCATCACTGAATCAAAGTCCATGCAAACAAGAACATGTTTTATACTCTTTTTTTAATCACTGGAAAAACAAAAATAGCCATCTGATATGGCAGCAATAAAACTGTCTTGTAAAAGCAAATGCTGGCAATAATTTTGTCGATTATAAATTAGGAATGTTACTTGGATGTCAGGGCTCAACAACAAGGATTGCCAACTTGCCCGGGGTGAGTAAAACACTGTGAGTAAATTAAATCTGGAAACTCACTTTCCCAACTGGGCAAGCGGTATAAAGTAATAAAACTATTAAAATGTTTTGATAATCAATGAATCATTGAAGTAATTTTTTCATGCAAAAAAGGCAGAAAATGCTGTTTTCAGCCTCCTAAAAATGGAGATACCCCACATTCATTCATTCATCTCCTGTAACTGCTTATCCGTGAGGGTCGCGGGGAGGGGAGGGCCTATACCAGCTGACATTGGGCAAAAGGCGGGGTACACCCTGGACAAGTCGTAGTTCATCACAGGGCTGACACGTAGAGACAAACAACTACTCACTCTCACATTCACACCCACGGGCAATTTAGACTCACCAATTAACTCACTATTATGCTGCATGTATTTGGACCGTGAGAGGAAGCCGGAATACCCGGAGAGAACCCACGCAGACACGAGGAGAACATGCAAACTCCACACAGAGGGGCCCTGCCGGCTCGGGGAGTCGAACTCAGGACCTTCTTGCTGTACGGCAGGAGTGCTAACCACTGTGCCACCGTGCCGCCCCACTTCCCCACATATTAAACTGAATATTTTTGGGTTTTAGACTGACAAAACAAGACATTTAAAGACATCACCCCGGACTATGAAAAACTGGGATGCACTTTTTCTAAAAATTATTTTCTGACATTTAAAGATGTTGCAACCTGAAATTAAACATGACATTTAACTTTAGTCTTTGCTGTTATTAGGTTACCTCCGATGAATAAGCCATACAGGAACAAGTAAAAATTAAAGAGAAGTAGATTTTTGACCCACAGATTTCTGAAAAACAAAAACAAAAAAACCCTGGATGGTTCATTTATTAACCCTTTAATTTAGGTAAGGAAAAAAAACAACAATGCATTCTTAATCAGCTGCACACCAGCAGTAGGTGTGTTTCTAACTGAAGTGACACGTGCTCAGCCCTTCAGGTTCACATCTTGGCTGAATCACACAAAGACAGGCGTGTCATCTGGTTGTTACTATTTTTATTACCAGACATTCTCGCCATAGTTATTTTTAATAGTTCATAATTATTATGTAATTGATCCATGAGGTCATGATTTCACTCAGTTGTCTGTCAGCACAACAGCTGAAAAACTGAGAAAGATTTTTACTGAATATTGACCAAATAATAATTTGTTAGATTCCTGCATTAGACAACAGAGCAATAACACAACAGGTGGCATAAAAACTCTGCTTTCACATCCTGCAGGTAAGTTTGCAGACATGAACGTGATTTGATATATACTTCACGTGATGAAGTGTGTGTTTGGATGTATAGCAACAGGTTTGAAGGTTTATTGTCGACTGAGTCAGTCGGTCTCCAAGTACTTTTTTTATTTGGAGAGCACTTTGTAATGCTCTGTAACAAAAGGGTGTGATTACATGAGAATGTGCTTAGTTTATTGGTCTCTACCTGTGTCACGCGTGTGAAAGAAGGTGCTAATTATGGCAGTGCATTACAGCACAGATAAAGACACAGATAAGGCGCACGGAGCCCGACTATGTTATGCAGCATACATACCACACAGAGACTCATTTCCCTGCTTTTAATAGTCCTTCACTACCTTCAAAAAACAGCCCAACACCCCCCCGTCACTGTTACAGGCAGAGGAAATTGCACTTCAGACATAAAACACATACACTGCAAACAGTCATAAAACCAACTGTAAAGAAAAAGGAAGCTGCTCACGAACATGAACACCGAACTTTCTGAAGAATGTGCTTTGATTTGTCACATGGTCGATACAAGAAAGAAAATAAAACAACGCCTGCGGCACTCCCAGAAAAGAGCTTCCACATGCGTTGGTGCAGTCGGTGTTTTGGAGCCTTCGGAGGCATGTTGAGAGCAGGTGTTGAAAGTGTTTGACGTGTAGTCTGAGCGAGGTCGCAGTGGCCCATCAACTGCCGGAACAATTAACAGTTTGGATTGGTTCGATCTCTGGCTTGTCTGAATTGTCGGCCTGCTGTCTGCAGTTTGAGCCGTTCCTCTGTCTCATTTCTGTCCTACCTGTTGTCAAAAGATCCATTATAAACTGTAGTGAGCCTGTTTGAAGGAACACGTGAACAAAATGGACTCGTTATATGTCTCAACGATGGAAGAAACCTTCACACAAAGCAGTAAAAGCTCTCTTTAATAGATTATTTTTATTCTTTTTTTCAATTTTTCAATTAATCAATTCGTTGTTTGGCCAATAAACTGTCTGAAAAATATTGATCAGCCTGTGATGACGTCCTTAAATGCTCTGTTTCGTAATAGAGGAGTAAAAAATTTGAAAATATTCACATTTAAGAAGCTGAAATCAAAGAATTTGAACATTTTTTCATAAAAAGTTACTCAAAACTATATATCAGTGATCAAAATAGTTAGTAATTAAATTAAAAGATGACAATTAATCTGACTGATTGTGGCACCTTTACTCTGTAATCAATTGCTTTGGATGTCAATATAGCAAATCCCACAATACAAGAGTGGTCATTGATCTGTATTTATGTCTGTGTATCATAAAATAAAAGATTTTGGTTCAGTGTTGCAACACAGGAGTCACTGTTCGCCTGGTTGAGGTATAACATTTATGTGACAAACTCAGATTGACCACTTTATGTCATATTCTGTTTTTATTGCGACTCTGCTGTTCTGTACACGTGACATCTATTACATGTCTGTTCATCCTGAGAGAAGGATCCCTCCTCTGTGGTTTCCTCCATCTATTCCCAGTTAAAAGAGATTTTTAGGGGGAGTTTTTCATTATTCTTTCGAGGGTTTAGAAGACAGAATGTGTTGCACACCGTGTAGATTGTAAAGCCCCCCGAGACAAATAGTGATTTGTGATTTTTGGCTATATAATTAAAATTTGACTTGACTTTATACTTTGTTATCAACAGAAAACGAAAAATATGTCAACAAGAATTACTAACTTGTGTGTTCTACAATACTGAGGCATGATATAAGTGATTATTAAGAGCAGAGCGGTCTCTTTGCTAGATGTTGGATGAAAATGCATTTATCAATTTCCTCATTATTTTGGATTTAGTGTGGACAGAGAGCCTCCCAAAAAACATGAAAATTAATGAAGTAGTTGCAGCTTGTTTTCCCAGTACTTTCACGTTTGTCCACTGGAGATGACTTTAGACCTGCAGGAGTAGTCATCCCAGCTGCAGTATGGAAGGAACGGAGGGGTCAGCTGATTGATGTGGTAGTGAACGTGCCATACGAGCACCAGCACGCTCCGCAAACACACACACACACACACACACACACTTAATTACGGGTCACCATTCTTTGCCCCACAAATGTATCAGAGTGTAACACAACTCTGCCTCTGCAGCGTCCAACAGAAATAGTTCACCTTCAGCCTGGAGGCAACGCTGCAGCTCACCGAGAACAGCCTTGACCTCGTCAACCAAAAGAGTTATGATTCTCCTCCGGCTTCTTTGACTCTGCGTAGAGGCTACTGGAGTAACATAACAGCTGCTGATTAGTTCTATGGCTGATTGACAGACAATCAGCAGTCGGTTTCTCAGATGTGAGGATCTGCAGCTTGTAGTTCTGGTCACACACACATTTAACATTTAACAGTAAAATCTGAAACAAAATCACTTGGTTCCTGTGGAATCAACACTTTTTGAATGAAATGATGCACAATCCTGAAAACAGAGTAAGAGTAAACATTTCAGCTGGATAGCTTGTTAGCAGTTAGCTCATCATTAGTAGTTTACCAAACAGCAAAAACGACGCCAACGCAGAACCGCAGTTCCTTGAATGGCCTCTTGGGGCTGCCTCCAAAAGTGAGTCAATCCCCGTAGGCTCCCACATTAAAATGCTCAACTTTACAGCAGAAATAAATATCTTTGCAGCCTGGTACAAAAAACGGATTTGGTCTCTAAAGCTAATTTCTCCATTAATGACAACTGTACGAAGGCTGAATGTTTTCAAACTCACTGGTTTAAATTTTATTAAGGCTTTAAAGTTGTGCATAATTTAGGGGCGTGTCCACTTTGAATGACAGGTGGATGCCATCAAAGGTGGCCAACTGCTTCGAAGCTGCATCATTCAGCCGTCTGCGCTCCACACACGGTTCACCTCTTTGACCGTTTTCTGGATTAGACGGGAGTTAGCCGAGTCAGACACCGTCAAGACGGTTCTTCAGAAACCAACGCTGCACTCCAGACAACATCGGAGATCAGAATTTCTCTGGTGAAATTTCCAACTTTTGACCTCAAAGCGCACAACACCAAAAGTAAAAGAAAAATAAGGCTGACCGAGACAAACTGATTAGTTTCTCTGACAGGTGTGCACACAGATGAGCCCTTGAAGTGCAGCCTCCTTGCATAACAGACACAGAGGAGTGAAAACGACACACGAGGTCGCAGACGCCATTACGCATTTTGTTTTACAGCACTTAACAACGCTGGTGACATTTTGACATCAATTTACATGGAGAAGAGGCTTTACTAAAGGCTTTATTATATGATAGTATTACCATTTATATGTGTTATTTTAGGTGTTGCCATTGTTACATGACATCAGACAACTGCCTCTTCATGATGTCGGGGTAGATGGATTTGCACCGAATTCAAAAATAGGAAATCCAACTTTGAATGGTTTCAAGTAGTATTTTGAATATCTTTAGATTTGGACAGGTGGTTTCATGAAGCAATTTGTGGATTTGTCACCTCAGACATGGAAACTGTGATGGCTATTTTCACTATCTTCTGACATTTTACATATGAAAAAAGTGGAAAAATACTAAATAAATCGATTTATAACGATATAACCTGGTCTACGTTATTCTGTAGCTCTGACTACAGCTGACTTAACTCAGAACATATCTGAAAATTTACACAATTTCCTTTGGAAAAGTGCACAAACCATTTTTGGGTCACACCAATAAGTCTGTCCACAAGTGAACGTTTGACAGAGGTTAACTTTCTTTCTAGACTGTGTGGTAAATTGACTGTAACATGAGGATATGGCACTGCAGCCTACTGTACCTTCTCCCTGTATTTAACTCACTGCTGAATGACCATGTTTGACGCTAATTTGGGTCAATGGAAAAACGAGGAGCGCAGGATGCCAGCACTGCAGTCAGCGTCTTTAACATTTCGGTTTTGGGGTTTTGTGAAAATTGCAGTTAATACATGCGAATGTTTCCTCAAAGCCTTCGTGTGTAGACTGTGCTCGCTGCTCCAGAACCTGGACTTTAGTTTTGGGAATGACTGCACCAGTAGATTTGCTAACACAGGAAATATTTTTCTCAAGAGCGGCTTATTGCTGCTTTTTAGTGTCTGAAAGCGGCTCTGCATCTCCAGATGATGTTTTAAAGTGATTATGACAACTTTTTCTGTGGTGAAGGAAAGCAATTTAACACCAAAACAACAGACGCAGTCCTCAGGATCAGTATCTGGGCAAAATGATGGATCAATATTGGCTTAAATAAACCTGATCAAACTCTGATCCTTTCTCTACTGAACTCTACTTTGTTTTGTACATTTCAGTCTGACAGTGTTGCAGCACAGAGCTCCTTTTACACAGCAGGTCTCCCTCTCCACTGTGAGCATTTCACTCTGAGTGAATATGAAAGATTATTTGGATGCACCGGTGTGATTGATTGAGCTCTGACACCCAGAATTGCATCACATCATCCGCTGCAACTATAAAACATCCAGCTCAGCGTCTAACTTGGCCACAATAACAATACAAATCTAAGGGCTTTGTATCAAGATTGTTTATGTTTAAAAAAAATGACCATCAGCCCAGATATCATTATTAAGGTTAAGGCTTCCAAAAATCCAGCATCTGTCAGGCTATATCATATCAATAATATCATTTGAGCTGATAAACTTAATAGTTTTGATTCGGGACAGTTGTGAAAACAGTTAAAAGAAAGCTGTGACGCTGCCTTTTATATTATTTAAGAGTTATTAAATGAGCAAACGCAAAGAAATAATTTAAATCTAACACAAGAAGTAAACACTTTCACTTTCCAACGTCCAAAACATGTGATAAAAGTTAAAATATTACATTCCTACTTTTACTGGGGACCCCCAACATCTCTTTCAAGGAACTCTGTTGGTCCCCGGACCCCGATTTGGAAACCCACTGATCCAGCCAATGGTTCCCAACCAGCTAGTAAGGACGCCCCACAAATCCGTCCTACAAATCAGATTCTATAGATGAGAAAAATCACACCATCGTCATTTTAACATGTACTTCAATTACTTAGGAGTAATAATGTAAAAATTATCATTACCTCTAATATTGCAAATCATATCACTATTGCAGTATCTGTCAAAATAATCACAATTAGATATTTTTTTCAAAATCCCTCAGCCTACTGAAGGCAGAACCTGTGATGAGGTCACGAGCGTTTGATGGCTGTTTCACACTGACTGTATTGAGACGCCTGGGAAAAATAATAAAACAAAGCCAGTTTCTTATGTATCAATGAGACAAGCCTAAAACAATTATCGTATTGCCTGAAAATAAATACACTAATAAAGCTTTAATATCTAGTTCAGCTAGATCTACCACTCTGATGAACCATCAGAGAGGAATGAGTCAAGGTGAATTTAAGGGAGTGGAGGCGAGCAGTATCCGTTCTGAATTAACTTTAGTGCCCAGAAGGAACACTTGTTTTTCTTTCTCATGCACTGACACTAACATTCAGGGCCTAAAGTGAAACACAGACTTGCACACACAGTTTACTACCTCTGAAGCACGTTGTGCACTCAGTCACACGACTCTCCAGTCGCTCCGTCTGTTTCTGGAAGTACTAATGAGTAGGAAGCGGTGGCCGGGGTGTGGAACATGAGCTCTGACCGAAATATTCAGAGAGCCAGCGAGGGTGAGAAAAAGAGGGCCAACTGAGAGGTCACAGAAAGAGAGAGTGAAATGAGAAAATGAAGCAGATAGAGACACAGAAACAGACAAAGAGAGGAGAGGATGTCGGTTTCCTGAAATCCGAGCTGTGGGAAAGTGAGAGCGGAAGAGAGGAAGGAAAGCAAGAAATGAAAGAGAGGAATACCAAGAGCCAACACGCCTGTTTATGTACTTCAGCTCATTATTGATACAGTTCAACGATTTGTCCAACAGATGGTTTATTCAGCAATTTTAGCAGCAACTCGTGCCCTCAGAGCTGAGGGTTTACCAGAGGTTAAGTCCAGGAAACTCGCAGCAGATGCTACCTGAGGTCTCCCTGCAGCTCTATCACAATGTTCACTTTAATGAAAATAACATCACGTTGGGGTGCTGACCAGCTGACCTTTTTTTCCATCCAAACACACATTTCAGACCACATTATAGAGGACAAGGTGATCTTCCCTTGATCTGAATTTTGAGCACTAACTTTAAAGAAGAAATGCGCAAGATATTTACTGTAATAAATCATAAAACTAGCATGATATGGAATCAGAGATGAAGGAAACATGTTGGTTTGAAATTTTCGCTTCTCTCTCAACAGCGCTATTGCTGCGGTGTCCTCCTTTTGCGTTATCTTTTGCCCGTTCCACGTTATTAAAGTTTAAATTCATGCCTAATGTTTGTTGAATGAGTAAGCGTCTGTTTATGAGCCATAAGAAATTATTAGAATCTTTTAAAAGGCACAGATGTTTTTCTAACAGTTAAATTAAAAACTATGTGAATGGAGTCTTGCAGGCAGTCACTGAACTCAAACTCCGGAGTGTGTGTCATCATCATCAGAGCAGTGGGCTTTTGTTTTCAGGATAACGGACTTAACTTTACATTGTAAGATAATTAACAGTAATAAACAGCTGATCAACTTACAGTGTCTGACTTGTAGTCGCTTGTTATTCTCAAATTATAATGTTGCTGCAGCCTGTCTGAGCTTCCTCAAGTCTGGGGAGGAGAAGGCAGGGGGAAACAACTCGCTTCAACCATAGATCATATATATTAAATATGGATTCAACCTGTTTAATATACCGTCTATGGGTTCAAGGCGCTATTAGAAAAGCTGTACTCATTTTTAGACGTGCAATTGTTTCATATTGCTCCTTTAACAGACCATTTTTGTGAGTTTACTTGAGCCCATTTACTACAAGTCACACATAGAGCTGTGATGATGAGTCAATTCATCGTTTATTCGATAACATTGCTACTTCCAGACTCTCAAAACAGAAAGATTTTCTGCTCTTTTCTTTATCATAGCCAGGACTTTCTACAAGGATGTGATGTAGCCAGCTGGATGTATGCGTGGACATATTCTAATGCCACTATTCCATCATAAACACTGATCTTAATTTTTGCATATTTTAATGAGTTTGCCTACCCACAGTGTAAACATGCAATGAATTATTATAAAGAAGAATTTGTTTCCTTGTGTGTTTTATTCCACCCAGTCTGGAAAGAGCTATTATGGGCAGGAAGCAGGATTTACTCTGTCAGACATGAAGCAGGAGAAAAATCACTCAATGACAGGATAACCAAAAATGTAAACCACGGATAAAGTGTATGATGTGGAGAAACATATATACTTGATCATATATATATACTGTATATCTGCAGGAAGTGTCATTACATCACATTTTATTTTTAAATGGTGAAATTACAGTGCGAGGCTGTGCTCACAGTTTCCTCATATGACACAGTTTGCCTGTGTGTTTGCAATCCATCTTAGAAATGGCTCTACTGCAAAAAGCACATTGTAAATAAAGATAATTCATTAATTTGTTCATTCATTTCAGTGGACTTTTAATGTTCACTGTGCAATCGTCAAGTTGCTGCCACCAGTGTTTATCAAAGTAGCTCATCAGTTCTAAAATTGTAAAGCATGAAGGCTATTTGGAAATGGAGAGCAAAAAGTTTGGAAGGATTTGAAGCCAAGGAGCTAAAATGTTCAAAAACACTGGCGTGGTTTTATTATTTTTGCTTAATTTGGCTTAGCTTTAAATCCATTGTTTATTAAGATTACTCTAGCATTGTAAACATGGGCAACTTGTATATACAACAAAATAATGACGTGGACAGATTCAGGAAACTCAGATTTACAGCTCCTTAAACAAATAAACTGCTACTCACTAATCCAGGAAATCATTAAGATCGAACAGAAATGAAACCGAGAATAGTAAACAGAAGTGTTTCATCAGTCTGAGTCATGAAGCTGATGCACTACAGCATGTTAGCCTGAACGCTGCTGGCATTTTAGGTTACAAGACACCTGAGTCAGTGAGGCTGGAGCGGTGCTGGAGCAAGTCCATGCTGGAGTCAGTGTCCACACCGTAATTAAAAATGACTGAAGGCCTCTTCGGCCCGTCTGTGCACACAGCGGAGGATAACTGTGGCTGCTCAGTCTGAATGAAGCGCCCGGCCAACACCAACTCCCTCCACATTCCACCGTCGAACACCAACAGGTGACACAACCGACACGAAAATATGATACGGGAGGGAGGGGCCCTCTGTGTGTGTGTGTGTGTGTGTGTTTGCTGTGCAGGACCTGTTATTGTTGTTGCCTGAAGTGGACTGGAGAGAGCAGAGGGAGAAAGCAAAGGAAGGAAATTAATTCAGAGTACAGCAGAAGTTCCAAGGACAACATTGTAAAAAAAATTAAAAAAAATACATTGCATGCTACTGTGTGCTACAGTCTGCCACGTCTTTATAACCTGTGTCCTTTTTAGTTTGAACATTATAAGCCTTCATGGAAAAAAAGAAGGATATTGTAGTAAAATGCTGTTAATCCAACCAGCTTCAGTCAAATCTTGAGTGGAACAAAAAACAACAGATCCAAAGTACAAGGTTAAGTTAAAAAGCTTGTAAATGGCTGCAGGATTATTTCTAATGGACCCTCATAAAAAAGAGAAAGAGGCTGGAAGAAGAGGGAACATTTCAAATAGACACAAATACATTTTTCTGTCTGGTGTGAAAGCTGTTGATCGAACCCTGCTGCAGACTCAACAATCAGACCAAGACTGCTTGAAAATGTGGGTCTCGGTCCACTTCTGAGTGTGGTTTGTTTGCAGTGTGAGGGGCAATACTGGTTATATTTTTCTTCTAATTTAATGGTCTGCAGAGCGACAGGCACTGCTCCCCGGTGCCCTCTCATCCAGCTACACAGCACACATCCACTCAGCCAGAGCAGAGTGAAAGGGAAGGAAACCCCGAACATGAACCAACAACAGGACTTTATGATAGCAGATATGTGATTTTAGCATGATTTCAGAGGCTGAACTACAAATAAATCCATCTGCTGATCCACCATAAAGCGTATGCACGCCAGCGCCCAGGGCAAGAAAAATGCAGCGTTGGTCACTTGCCCAACTGGGTAATGGTAAGTTTCACGCAAAATGGTACAAAATGCCGTTTTCAGCCCATCAAATATCGAGATTTCCTGCTTTTGTCTGTTCATTATCACATTAAACTGAATATCTTTGGATTTTAGACTGACAAAACAAAAGACATCACCCTGGACTTTGAGAAACCAGGACAGACATTTTTCACTATTTTTGACATTTTATAGATGTTGCAGCCCTACAATAAACATGACAATTAACTTCAGTCTTTGTTGTTATTTGATAGCCGCTAACAAATACAACAATTTCTACAGGAGCAAGTACCTTTCTGTCTCACTTTCCTGAAAAACATAAACGTTGAACCCTGCTGGGTATTTTCCCTGATTAATAGGTGGAAATCTTTAAAACTCCTGTGTTTATATTATTTTCTTTGTACCTTAAAATGTGTGCGACAGCAATCCCACAGTAATGAGCCTGAATCACTTCTGTACTAAGATGACTCCTTTTCGTTATGTCTTTACCTCTAAGTCAAAATTCATAACATGCAGCAATTTGTAGCCTAATAATACTGATAACATCTATAATTTTTTTATTTGTCTATAATTTATTTCTTTGTGAGCTTTTTGTGACGCCAAAGAACATAAATATGAACATCAGAAGCATTGAAGTGCTGCATTAACTTCTGTCAGTCCTGATGACACATGAACGACGTTCACCAAAACTGTGCCACTTTTTTCTTTTGGTTCAAACTAAATGAGCTAAACGACAGGTGTGAAAACACCTAAGGACAGTTCTTTTATGATTCGATGTCAAACCGAACTCTGTGACAGGCTGCTGTGAAGACTGGCTCTTTAAAAATACAACTGGGGGCTTCTGTAAACGAGCAGTAGAAGCAGTGGGAGTAAACAGCACCACTCCTCTGTTGTCGCCATGGAGAATTCCACTTCCTGTGTCCACTCCCAGGACAATGACAGCAGCTCTGGGTGAGACAGGAAGTGTGGCTCAGGGGGCTTCAACATAACAACACCATAACAACACTATTACAGCATTGTTAACATGTGTCTATTTATATACAGCATATAAAAAGATGCTTTTAATGTCATGATAAAACTTTCAATTTTCTATTCTTGTCAAACTTACTGATGAAAAAACACATTGGCAGAATGATTTATAAACTCTCAGTCAGACACACAAACCATGACAAAGGGGATTTGGAGAAATTTGGCATTCAAGACTTCACATTCAGCCAAATTTAAAAGGCAAAACAATGAAGTCAAACTTGAACCACAATTGAAGCACAGCTGAATCTGGCGCCACATACAAATTTGTCCGTATTCCATTTCAGCATTGTTTACGTTCTCTTATGAAGATAAATGGAAAGCGGGACTGAATGGGATCCAGAACCCAAATAACAAAAACAATAAGGCCTGTGGTGAAAGAGTGACAAAGCCAGTTTTACACCACGTATCTAGGGCAGAAAGAAAGAAAAGGCGTTAAAAGGACGAAAGGAGAGGGTTTTCAGCAATGTAACACAACCAGTCATGTGACATTTTAGACAATCACAGACGGTCACACAGTGGGGACCAGGTGCAGACTCAACAGCGTGCAGGACACCTTGTTTTTACCACTAACGTTCTCTGTTAGCACCTAATCTAATTCCCACAATTAGTACACAGTTGGCCTTTAAAAAAAAATCCACAAATACCATCCCAATAAAAACAATAACATAATCCTGCTGCCAAAGGATTCAGGAGATGATCAATTTGAGCTTTTCTTGTTTCCGTAGCAGATGAGACGGCCGTGTCGGCTGATCCTGAAACACCTGCTGCCAAACCTGTTGCCTGTCTCCGACTCTTCAACTGCTGGACTCTGTCCAACACTTCAGTCTTTGGTAACTCCTCTTTAACCAGCCTACATGCACATGTAAACTAACTGCTCTTTGATGCCTTTTCACTGTGAGCTTAAAGGGATAGTTTAGATTATTGGGGTTGTCTGAGATACTTATCCACAGTCAGTGTATTACCTACAGCAGATGGTGGTCTGCACACCCCCTGCTTGAAGAAGCAAAGAGGAGGACAGGTGTAGGAAGCTAAGAAACACACTGCTGTAGACAGGGTCAGCTGCAAAACATATACTAGGTGAGATGAAACTGTTATCAGGGGCACTTTGGGGTTCAGTGTCTTGTCCAAGGACACTTTGACATATGGACCAGAGGAGCCTGGGATCAAACCACCAATCTTCCAATTATTAGACAACCTGCTCTACCTCCTGAGCTGCATTTTCTCTATATAAAAATTTTTTTTTTTTTTTTAAAGTCACTATCAGCTGTTATATAAGCCAAATTTTAACAATTAAAAATTAATTTCATTGTCGACTAATCTGTTGATTATTTTCTCCACAAACTGATTAATAGTTTGGGCCATAAAAATGTCAGAAAATGGTGAAAAACGTTGAACGGTGTTTCCCAAAGGCCAAGATGTCGTCCTTAAATGTTGTCATTTTGTCCACAGCCTAAAAATATTCAGTTTACTGTCACAGAGGAGTAAATAAACCTGAAAATATTCATATTTAAGAAGCTGAAATCTGAGAATTCTGACTTTATATTCTTTTTTTTTTTAAAAACACCCAAACGGATCAATTGATTACCAGAATAGTTGGCCATTAATTTAATAATCAATCACTAAATATATTGTTGCAGCTCTACTCCAAAACAACCAGACTTCAC
Source organism: Lutjanus campechanus (assembly GCA_027495735.1). Lineage (NCBI taxonomy): Eukaryota > Metazoa > Chordata > Actinopteri > Lutjaniformes > Lutjanidae > Lutjanus > Lutjanus campechanus. Next base: position 31,957 of record JAJHUR010134282.1, read on the forward strand.
TGGCAAAAACATTTTACCTTGCAGAAAACGGAAGTTGTTGGTCCACCGCTGCCTTGATCGATTAGTTTGTCTGTGTTGTTTTGTGACTTTGGCGTTTTAAAAAAGAGAGTTCAGATTCACTGAAGTCACAAAATAACACAAACTAACAAAGCAATCAAGGCAGCAGTGGACCAGTAACTCCCGTGTTCTGTGAGGTAAAATTACAGTTTTGCAGATGGAGTCTGGTTGGTTTGGAAGGAGCGATATTTAGCTTAAATAACAGCGGCTTCCCATCAGAAAAGTCTGTCTGAAGGCAAAGTAAATTGGTGAAAACATTCTAAATATTATGTAAATTTAAACTGATATTGATTGTTATAGATAGGCCTTTTTTTAAGTGGCTAAAATTAATTTTGTTTCTGACCCTGTCCACAGCAGTTCATTGCTTAGCTTTCATGTTGGTACTCGTACCCGCTTCTCCAAACTGAGGGTTCACTGACCGCCATCTACTATAACAAGGAAGCGGGAAGAGTGTACAAACATATGCACTTCCCAATAATGTCAGACTGAAGCAGAAAGCGGTTCAGTTTAGTCAAAGCGATAAAACTTAACCAAAGTGTGATCTAATTCTTTAATGGTTAACCGTTATCAGCGGGCGGTGGCGTGGAGGATTCTTCAAGGATGCAGCTTGTGATTGTAATGAAAGACCTAATAAAACTACATGATAACGGGTAATAATTACACAGATCAAAGCGTTTCCCAATGACATTTTCTGACACGTATTTGAAGTGCATTTCACGATGAGCACTGTGTGAAAAGTTTTCCAAACATGCCTTCCTTTGTTCACCTTCATTCAATACTATAATTACCTGAGCTGCAGCCTAATTAAGCCGCTGTAGGTGGAGAAACTGGTGTCCCATCCATGTGCTGTGCGACTATTGAGCACTGGTGTAAAATGTTGAGTCTAAAACAAGGCCCGTGCTCTTGGACTGACCTCACATTTACATTTTATTGTTTTAGAGAGTGGAAAAATGTTTTTCCTTTCAGACTCCAGTCTAGCTCTGGAAATATCAATATGACGCTGCACGGTCTGCATTTGGCCGGTGGAATAGGAAAAGTACACCGCCCCGCCATAAAAAGAGGCCAGCGAATGGAAGGCACATCATCAACAGCTGTTGTTTTAAAGGCATAATAAAGAGTTTAGGTTTAATGGTTTTCTGTGAAATCATATCCAGAAATGTACATGTTGGCTTCTATTTTATGAAATATAACAAGAAAACTTAATTAAATCACTATGGGTGGTTTTTACAGCACGGTTTTTCAGTGTGAGGAGAAGGAACATTCAAACAGCAGAGAGGCTTTTGAACTGGAGGTATTCACGGGTCCACCTGAACCCCAGGACCCAAAACCCAACCTGGGACCTGTACAGATTCAGATCCATGTTTAATACGGTCAGTCTGGCACTGGTGGGTCCTGTTCTTTTACCAGTGATCGCAGATCTGTTTAACATTAAGTGTGATATCCAAAAGGGTCCGAGAAGACTCAGCCGTGATCAAACACACAACACAGTTCTGATTTCAAAGCTTGTAAATTAACGTTAATATCGGTGCTGATTGGGTCTGAGTCTCCCGGCTGGGTTTGGGTCCAACACTTCTTAGTTCTGCATGGGTCCGGGTACCAGTTTTCCAATATTAAACAGGTCTAGTTCTGTTCCATGTAGATCTTTTTGAGCCGACATACATTTTCTGGACCTCTGAAGACCTCTGCTTTGAACCTTAGTGAATGTGAACTGTGCCAACTTTATCAGCACCCATAGCTGCGGCTAAAAAAAGGATCGCACTTAAATGCCGATTGAAACAACTGCATGACACATGTATGTGAAAAGTCGGGTCGCATATACTGACTCTGACATGAATATGAGCAGAAAAAAAAGACTGTTGAAGTTGAAGGCAGTGTGATAACATTGTTCAGTGCTTGCAATGACAATATGTGACAACTTGCAATCAAATGAAATTGTGTGCATGATGTCTACAACTTTAGTATTTAATTCCTTAAAAAATCCTCACAAAAATCTCTCTCTCTCTCTCTGTCTTAAAATCTCTTTATAAGTTTGGGCTGATGGTGGACGGCGGCGTCCATCATGATGTTTGACAGTCATCGACCACTGAGCCGTATATCATCGTAACATCGTGATTTAAAATCCTTCTGTATTTGAGGTAGCGTGTCCCCTCAGAGCTGCCATAGAGTTGTTGCCAAAGTTCTGTTTTTGATATGTGGGAGAGAAAATAAAAAGAAGTTGGATCTGCTGTTCAGTGGACTACATCTACATGTCATGTTTATTACTTTCTTTTTAAAGATAATTAAGTTATGGACATGTGGTGCCGAGACAAAGACGCTTTTCGACCCAGCAATGATATCATGATGCCTCACTGTGAACATTGTCATATTGGTGGACATCGCCCAACCCTATCTGTTTATATAGATTTGAAAGTTTACGAGGTGCATATTAATGCACTCTGCATGCAAACTTCAGATCCTGAAGTCAACACTACCAAAAATAAAAACCAATCATTGCTGATATAGTGGTGTCAGTATATATGTCAGCTAATTAATGACAAGAAACCGTCGCCATTCGACAGTTTGTTAATCAGGGTTTGTTGATGAAGCTAATTTAAGAGCAATGCATCAATAGAAAACTCTCAAATAACAGAATCACGCTCAAACCTCCTGTATCGAGCTACAGTAATAAGTTTATTTGGTCAAAACATACCGTAGGCAACAGTTTTTGAGGTGTTTTCGAGCAGCAGAGAGGGGAGATGAAAGAAGAGGAGGGAGGAGAAGAGGAGGAAGATGGTGAGGGACTAGGAGGTATCATTGACCCAGATTATGCACACTCCATTTCCCCCTCAGAAAGGGAGTCTTTTGGGCCAAACGGACCCATTCAGCGGCCCCTGGCCTCGGGGAAGACAGCGCTGAGGAGCAGCCAGGACACCGGCACGTTTCCTCCAGAAACATTCAACAAGTAAAAGACAACACACCAACCAGAAGGAAGGGTGTTAGTATAACAATGTAAGACCTAAACAGGCACAGTATACATACACATGATGGGACGGGTAGCAAGGATCATGAGCTTGTCTGCGAACACACACTCGGGGTAAAAGAGGCTCCAAGTGCCAAAAGGACTCATCTCGTCTTTCATAGCTGAGTGGAGATGAGCAGTAATGACTGTAGCTGCTCATACAGCTCAGTGCCAACATGCCTCCAACCTCACAGAGACAAACACACACGTCCTGTAATGTCTGTCTCTTATACACATCTAGATGTGTATAAGAGACAGCTTTGACATATGGACCAGAGGAGCCTGGGATCAAACCACCAATCTTCCAATTATTAGACAACCTGCTCTACCTCCTGAGCTGCATTTTCTCTATATAAAATTTTTTTTTTTTTTTTTAAAGTCACTATCAGCTGTTATATAAGCCAAATTTTAACAATTAAAAATTAATTTCATTGTCGACTAATCTGTTGATTATTTTCTCCACAAACTGATTAATAGTTTGGGCCATAAAAATGTCAGAAAATGGTGAAAAACGTTGAACGGTGTTTCCCAAAGGCCAAGATGTCGTCCTTAAATGTTGTCATTTTGTCCACAGCCTAAAAATATTCAGTTTACTGTCACAGAGGAGTAAAGAAACCTGAAAATATTCATATTTAAGAAGCTGAAATCTGAGAATTTTGACTTTATATTCTTTTTTTTTTTAAAACACCCAAACGGATCAATTGATTACCAGAATAGTTGGCCATTAATTTAATAATCAATCACTCAATATATTGTTGCAGCTCTACTCCAAAACATTTTACCTTGCAGAAAACGGAAGTTGTTGGTCCAAAAATTACAGTTTTGCAGATGGAGTCTGGTTGGTTTGGAAGGAGCGATATTTGGCTTAAATAACAGCGGCTTCCCATCAGAAAAGTCTGTCTGAAGGCAAAGTAAATTGGTGAAAACATTCTAAATATTATGTAAATTTAAACTGATATTGATTGTTATAGATAGGCCTTTTTTTTAAGTGGCTAAAATTAATTTTGTTTCTGACCCTGTCCACAGCAGTTCATTGCTTAGCTTTCATGCTGGTACTCCTACCTGCTTCTCCAAACTGAGGGTGCACTGACCGCCATCTACTGTTATTAATACACTGACTATTGATAAGCACTTTATACAGCCCCACTTCCAATAATCAGATCTGTTCCTATAACAAGGAAGCGGGAAGAGTGTACAAACATATGCACTTCCCAATAATGTCAGACTGAAGCAGAAAGCGGTTCAGTTTAGTCAAAGCGATAAAACTTAACCAAAGTGTGATCTAATTCTTTAATGGTTAACCGTTATCAGCGGGCGGTGGCGTGGAGGATTCTTCAAGGATGCAGCTTGTGATTGTAATGAAAGACCTAATAAAACTACATGATAACAGGTAATAATTACACAGATCAAAGCGTTTCCCAATGACATTTTCTGACACGTATTTGAAGTGCATTTCACGATGAGCACTGTGTGAAAAGTTTTCCAAACATGCCTTCCTTTGTTCACCTTCATTCAATACTATAATTACCTGAGCTGCAGCCTAATTAAGCCGCTGTAGGTGGAGAAACTGGTGTCCCATCCATGTGCTGTGCGACTATTGAGCACTGGTGTAAAATGTTGAGTCTAAAACAAGGCCCGTGCTCTTGGACTGACCTCACATTTACATTTTATTGTTTTAGAGAGTGGAAAAATGTTTTTCCTTTCAGACTCCAGTCTAGCTCTGGAAATATCAATATGACGCTGCACGGTCTGCATTTGGCCGGTGGAGTAGGAAAAGTACACCGCCCCGCCATAAAAAGAGGCCAGCGAATGGAAGGCACATCATCAACAGCTGTTGTTTTAAAGGCATAATAAAGAGTTTAGGTTTAATGGTTTTCTGTGAAATCATATCCAGAAATGTACATGTTGGCTTCTATTTTATGAAATATAACAAGAAAACTTAATTAAATCACTATGGGTGGTTTTTACAGCACGGTTTTTCAGTGTGAGGAGAAGGAACATTCAAACAGCAGAGAGGCTGTTTGAACTGGAGGTATTCACAGGTCCACCTGAACCCCAGGACCCAAAACCCAACCTGGGACCTGTACAGATTCAGATCCATGTTTAATACGGTCAGTCTGGTACTGGTGGGTCCTGTTCTTTTACCAGTGATCACAGATCTGTTTAACATTAAGTGTGATATCCAAAAGGGTCCAAGAAGACTCAGTCGTGATCAAACACACAACACAGTTTGCTTTTCAAAGTTTGTAAATTAACGTTAATATCGGTGCTGATTGGGTCTGAGTCTCCCGGCTGGGTTTGGGTCCAACACTTCTTGGTTCTGCATGGGTCCGGGTACCAGTTTTCCAATATTAAACAGGTCTAGTTCTGTTCCATGTAGATCTTTTTGAGCCGACATACATTTTCTGGACCTCTGAAGACCTCTGCTTTGAACCTTAGTGAATGTGAACTGTGCCAACTTTATCAGCACCCATAGCTGCGGCTAAAAAAAGGATCGCACTTAAATGCCAATTGAAACAACTGCATGACACATGTATGTGAAAAGTCGGGTCGCATATACTGACTCTGACATGAATATGAGCAGAAAAAAAAGACTCATAACTGGTAGCTTATAAAGTTGAAGGCAGTGTAATAACATTGTTCAGTGCTTGCAATGACAATATGTGACAACTTGCAATCAAATGAAATTGTGTGCATGATGTCTACAACTTTAGTATTTAATTCTTTATAAAATCCTCACAAAAATCTCTCTCTCTCTCTGTCTTAAAATCTCTTTATAAGTTTGGGCTGATGGGGGACGGCGGCGTCCATCATGATGTTTGACAGTCATCGACCACTGAGCCGTATATCATCGTAACATCGTGATTTAAAATCCTTCTGTATTTGAGGTAGCGTGTCCCCTCAGAGCTGCCATAGGTTTGTTGCCAAAGTTCTGTTTTTGATATGTGGGAGAGAAAATAAAAAGAAGTTGGATCTGCTGTTCAGTGGACTACATCTCCATGTCATGTTTATTACTTTCTTTTTAAAGATAATTAAGTTATGGACATGTGGTGCCGAGACAAAGACCCTTTTCGACCCAGCAATGATATCATGATGCCTCACTGTGAACATTGTCATATTGGTGGACATCGCCCAACCCTATCTGTTTATATAGATTTGAAAGTTTACGAGGTGCATATTAATGCACTCTGTATGCAAACTTCAGATCCTGAAGTCAACACTACCAAAATTAAAAACCAATCATTGCTGATATAGTGGTGTCAGTATATATGTCAGCTAACTAATGACAAGAAACCGTCGCCATTCGACAGTTTGTTAATCAGGGTTTGTTGATTAAGCTAATTTAAGAGCAATGCATCAATAGAAAACTCAAATAACAAAATCACGCTCAAACCTCCTGTATCGAGCTACAGTAATAAGTTTATTTGGTCAAAACATACCGTAGGCAACAGTTTTTGAGGTGTTTTCGAGCAGCAGAGAGGGGAGATGAAAGAAGAGGAGGGAGGAGAAGAGGAGGAAGATGGTGAGGGACTAGGAGGTATCATTGACCCAGATTATGCACACTCCATTTCCCCCTCAGAAAGGGAGTCTTTTGGGCCAAACGGACCCATTCAGCGGCCCCTGGCCTCGGGGAAGACAGCGCTGAGGAGCAGCCAGGACACCGGCACGTTTCCTCCAGAAACATTCAACAAGTAAAAGACAACACACCAACCAGAAGGAAGGGTGTTAGTATAACAATGTAAGACCTAAACAGGCACAGTATACATACACATGATGGGACGGGTAGCAAGGATCATGAGCTTGTCTGCGAACACACACTCGGGGTAAAAGAGGCTCCAAGTGCCAAAAGGACTCATCTCGTCTTTCATAGCTGAGTGGAGATGAGCAGTAATGACTGTAGCTGCTCATACAGCTCAGTGCCAACATGCCTCCAACCTCACAGAGACAAACACACACGTCCTGTAATGTGCACCAGGAGATCAACACTGTTTCTTATGTGGGATACCTGTGAGGAGGCCAAGCATGCAGACAAAAGACATTCAAACATAAGAAGAGTTCTCAACCTCAGGGTTCGCTCGTGGATTCATCATCTACATGGCCAATTAGCTGCACTGAATTTGATCAAATTAGCTGCAAAAGGTTTCTTTTGTGAAGCATTGCGTAACGATGCAGAGTGAAGATTTCTTTCCTTGAGGCCATTCGACACCTACATCGAGAGCTATTTCAAAGACATCACTATGAATCATGGAACACATGAGTGGGCACCAGTGATCAAAGGAAATGTTATAATCCAATATATCACTTTCTGGCACTGCAAAACTGCTCTTATGGATATGTTTGGAAGTCAGTGATGTATTAGGCCTATATGTTGTCAAACTCAGCTCACAGCAAGTTAAACAAACCCACCACCGCACATAACCGGACCATCATCAGACATCCTTGTATTATACAGCACAGTCAGGAGACTGATCCTGTCAAGCATAGCGGTTCATTTCAAAGGCCTAAGGATCAGCTCTGTCACACACAGGTCAGGAACACATTGGTCAATACACTCACCCCAAAGCATCTTGGGATTGCCAGAGGACAGCTAACAACATGCTATCAACAACAACAACTGGTTTCAAGACAAAAAAAATAGATAAATTACTACAAAAGACAGTGGATGTTGGATTTATCGTTGTAGATTTATTTTACCACATCTGCAAAAAAGACGCTGCAGTTCAAGGTTGGACTACAGAGCCTCTGAAAGGGATTTGATTGCAGAGCCAACATGGTAAAGGTACAGCGCTAGCATTAGGATTAGCTAGATGCTTGATGCCTTTCCTGCTCAGCTTACTTCAGGGCTAACTCTGTTGCTTTTCCAGCAGTTGGAAAACAACAGACAAAACTTTTCTTGGTCTTGAGCATCTGCAGTGTTCATTAACTGACAGCCTGTAACCTGAACTGTACATTTACTGCCAGACTGACAACTTACTACTACATTTAAGTTTCTGCTCCACTATGAGCAGCACTAGCAGTACTGGCTACTTTTTTTTTTTACAGTTTTATATATTCAATTTAAATCCAGGAACTTTATATATGGTGTATGTCATTTTTAAAAAACTGTTTGTTCAATATAAGTTCAATTTGTTTTGTTTTTGCGACTCTCTCACTGAGAGAATAAAAGCAACACTTTAGTAATTTGAGAATCTTAAATACAAATCATTTAGCAGTAACAGTGAACTCCTTCACCAGCTGATAGTAATGACATGTCATCATGTCTAACTCCGGGTCTGAATGTTCAGCATAATTTTAAGCACATCTGTTTAGCGTATTAGGAAAAAACATGACCTGTAATTACAGGGCAGCATTACAGTGGCTCTCGCCATCTCTTCTGAGGACGGGGGGACGACTGCTGTCTTTCTGCCTTCAGGAGACCGCAGGCTGTTTGAAATCTGAGCCTGGTGGTGCAGTCAGAGCCGCAGTCGACAGACACAGAGACAGAGAGAGCTGCAGCAGCGGGATGATAACGCAACTTTGGTTGCAGGCTTCAATGAGACGGTGGAAGATGTTGGCGAGGATCTCTGGAGAGGCTGCACGTAAATGTTATTATGACCTCATGGTTTACTGCACACCCAAAGCTTGTGGACAGATGATGGGGAGCGACGTTTGGTAAACTGTGGTCAAATTAGAAATAAACAAGACTTTCTAGGTTAAAGGAAAATTCCATCCTCAGATACCCTCTCACTGTGTATCATTAATCTGTGATCTGCATGTGTTGAAGGAATCATTCTGCAGGGAAACACTCATTTCTCTATTCATCTTGGGACTTCCTTCATTTCCCAGAATGCCCTCTGACGACCCCAGACAACATGTATGGTCTTGTTTTATTCAGTCAGGTTTTGTGTGTTTTCATGTTTTTGCATTCGGGTCAAATGAACCAAACATCGATGCAAAATGATGAGTCGAAAATAAATCGTTACACTTTATAGTCTGACAACACAATACAATGAAGCCATTATTTTTTGCATATTAATTGAGTGACCACGGATGCCCCTGTAGCTCAGCTGGCAGAGCCCCATGCACTGAGGCTGCTGGTCCTCTGCAGCAGCCACCAGTTCGACTCCCGCCTGCAGACCATTTGCTGTGTGTCATCCCCTCTCTCTCTACCCCTTTTCCTGTCATACCAAGATGACAAAGGTCACCTGACTATAGATCTGCTCTCCAAGAAGTTAATGGGAAGGTTTATCTTCTGAATGCAAAATTGGATTTTAGCAGATGCAATGCACAGAATTTCAAAGTGTAAAGTTATTATGTTATTTGTGCGCAGGTTGAAGAGACTGGGTTGTCAACAGGCACCAACATAAAATGAAGAAAAGCAACAAATTTCCACGTTTGAGAAGCTAGATGCCAGGTGACCAGGTAGCTCAGGTTATAGAGCACGCAGCCCATGTACAGCAAGTACAGAGTCCTCAGCAGCAGCCACTTCCTACAAGCTGTCCTGTCAAATAAAGTCTAAAAAAGCCCCAAAAATAACCGTCAAAAAAAACCTATATGCCACAGATATTGTTAACTAGTTTACAGTCAACAGATCAATCAATTAACTGTTTGACTAGGTTCATAGAATTCTCTCAACACTCTAAAGAACCTCACACTTAAAATGAACTGACAACACACACTTATTTCACCAAAAGAGACCGTGCATCCACAGAGAATTAGCATCAAGAACAAAACAACTTAGCCCAGTCTCTCAGAACAATACTTCATTCTCTCAGTTGAGAAGGTCAGAACAGTCCGACCCTCCATCTGAACCCTGATTAAGCTCACACTGGCTCGGACTCTCCATCCACAAAACTGGGACTCGGGGGAAAAACTCATTACAGTTGGCATTTGGAGTCTCCTCTCATAGCTCACCTGCTCTGCGGTGCGGCTCAGCCAGCGTGACATGTAGAGCAAAAATATTTGCTAAGCTGAGACAGCTTCACCGTTAAGTGGCTCTTGCGGGCTGAGTGGAGGACTCGGACTTTGCGAAGACAATAGGGAGCCTCTAAACGTCTCCAGGGTGTCTGACCATAATCGTTCAACCAGACTACTAAGTCACTGCAGTGAATGGCCGCTCTGAAATGCATCAGTGGGTAATCAGGATTAATGCAGGTGGGAGCCAAAGTAAAAGGATAGGGACGTTAAACTGAACACAGACTGAAACAACAGGACTGAGCAGAGTTCAGCGAGGAGGGTGAATTTATCAATCTCTGATGTTTTAATGATCAAACAATGATTCCTTTAAGGCTTTGTCAGTTGAGACCTCGAGAGAATTATTAGCTATAATTTTGCGCCCTAAAACAGCTTCTACCATTAGAACAGAAATACTTCGATCTAGAGCTGCGACCAACAATTATTTTCATTATCGATCAATTGTTTAATCTGTCGATCATTTTCACGATTAATCGTTTATAGTCAAACAAATCATCATAACTGATGAAGAAAAGCTGCGAATCCTGAGCACTTAAGAGGCTGGAACCTGCAAATGTTTGACATTTTTGTTTGAAAGATGACACAAACAACTAATCGATTAATCCAGAAATTGTTGCAGCTCCACTTTAATTGTCACATAACAGTTTATTGGGGGGTTTTTTGGGGTGGTTTCCCTGGCTACTACATGCTCAACTTACACTCAAAACATACAACAAACAACATGCCCCTATTCCTTCTAACAGACCGTGCATCTCTTGTGAACTGTTGACTCTTATTATGAAAGTGTGTCTTATTACAAGAGTGCATACCTCTGCAGAGGCTGACAAATTCCTTGTCTCCAGACTGTCAAAAAATACCTCACTTTATCCTCGGCACAAAGGAAAACTTTCCACTAAATTTAACCCACATCTGGTTACAAAATTTCAAGGTATTCTGAAAACTAACAAACAAAAAGAAAGTGTTCAAAAACCTCAATGGCAGAAGTAATTTCAAGACATAAAAACTTGACGTTAAAGGACTAAAAACTGATTATCAGTAGGGTTGAGAATTGATCAGGTTTTATCGATACAAATGCCATTATCAATTCTGCTTATCAGCCTGATTCTTTCTTGATTCCCTTATTGATTCCTTATCAGTTGGCTGCAGCCTGAGATCATTGTTTTGCAGTGAGCAACAGTCAGAGAAACATGCCAGCATCAATAAAAGGAACTGATAAGCTTGGGGGCATACGATTCTGATGGATGGGACGTCCCCTGTCCATTAGATGACTGATTTAATATAAAAGTCACTCGCCAGCGATTGTTCAAAAGTTACCGCGACAGCCAGAGAACAGCTGAGCATCATGCATCTCTAAACGACTTGATTTTATTTTCCATATGCATTTCTTTTTATTTTGATGATGTTTCGGCCTTCTTTAAGATGAAACATAAGGTCAGAATAAAAAGAAATGCATGAGTGCAGAGTGTGTAACACTTTTTTCCTGCGCTCGAGTCTACTTCCAGCACCTCACTGCAATCCCTGTGTGCATTACTCTTCTATCTGAATTTTATTTTTTAGCCTTTTCGTTAATAAGGCCAAAATATTTCATTCCAACACACTTGAAGAGGCTACACTTCTGACACTAACTCCACAGTTAATGGTAGAGACACTAAAGTTATCTGAAAGTAGCCTGAGCCTATATTATCTGCTCATTTACTGCACTGATAACCACCGTATAGATTAGACAGCAGAAGCATTCCAGCTATAGAGAGCTGCATGTCTCCG
>JAJHUR010134296.1:2035-28811 GCA_027495735.1 Lutjanus campechanus
GAGGTTAAGAGTGCCACTGACAGGTTTGCTGCGCTTGAATAATTACGCTCCCTGCACAGCAATGCCCCGACCGTCAAAGAAATACCAGCAGAAGGTGGGATTCTAACTTCCTGTCAGGAGGATGAGCTCCAGAGATAGGCATATAACCACACAAGTCACTTTAGGGGCAACAAATTGGATTGCTTGTTGGCCCTGTGACTGATGAGTTAATTAAAGTGGAAGGGTATGGAGAAAGGAGTCAGACACTGCTCCATTTATTTATCCTGTATTGACTATATCTCCTCGCACTTCACTGGCTTGAGTAATCGCAGCCTTTCTGCTCAAGAAAACAACTAAGAGGGAGGAAATGGACATTGTTTAATTTCCAATTCAGATTCAGAAGATCACAAGGAGAGCTGATTAAGACGACGTTTGTGTACGTGCCTTAGATGAATTTGAATCAGCTGACAGTAAACAGGGAGTATTATGACGTCTGACTGTTGATACTGTATATCTCAAGGCGCACATGTTCAAAAGAAACAAGAGGCCGGAAATTAAATTAATCATTTGAATGTTTTTCTCTGTCACTGATTTGAGCATCATTCGAATGAATCATGCTTTTCTCACAAATTCCCTCCAAGTCTGCAGGAAACAGGTTATGCAACCGTACCACAAATAAAAAAACAGAACATTTTGTGTCCACAGACCTCTATCTGGTGAAAACTTCAAAGCTATTGGAACCAAATTAGATCAAATTAATGAAACTCTAGTTTGGGTTAGGTTTTGTGCTATTACAGGCTTTGGGAATAATGGAGTACAAGTAATAAAGTACATAATCAGGATCAGGGGCGTAAATATAGACAACTTCTCTTATTTAATTTTCTATTTTATTTGTATTTTTATGTATCACTTGCTCTTTTTTTCTACCTCTATTTATCCTCTATTGTAACATGTAAATTTCCCTTGCTTGGGATCAATGAAGTTAAGCTTTTTTTTCGTCAGTAGCAATCTATAACAAAATTGTACACGTGAATGATGTGTTATCTTCCTTGGTATTTTTGGCATATGCAGTGATGATTGCTGGGTAATATGTATGTTGGTGTTGTCCAATGCCAAGTGTCTATTTCATCATGAGATGACACTATATAAAAAACAGTCGCTTGTTTAGGCACACAATCTGTCAATATTTTGGGACTGTAGGTGGTGATGCTGGTGACTGGGGTGGTGTGTGGGCATCAGCACCATCAACGGTGGTTCACTGGATTTAATGCCCTGTCAAAGTGAAAGATGGAGGTACAATTCCTCCCCAATCCTGACTTAAAGCAGGAAAAAACACAGTTGTGAAATTTCCATAGATTAATAAATTTCATTGGCATTTGAAAGGACCAAAAATAAAGTTGTAGTGTGTGCTGTATTGGCGTGGGTAACCTGTCTAGCAGGATTACTGTGGGAAGTGTCAGTGAGACTCATCGCGGTGTGAAAGAGGAACCTGCACACAGCCATATGCTGTTAGGAGCAGTAAAGTTACTTTAGTCAGCTTAACAATGTAGATAAGCTCAGGTTGTAGCATAAGTTATGCTCGCTGTCACAGATGAGGGAAAAAAAAGTCATCACGCCGTCTTCCTGTATTCTTCACAGCAGAGTTGGTCTGGACTGTGAAAATCTTGTTAGCAGCTACAAGTCAGGCCAAAGTCAAATAAAGTAACTTAAAATCAGAGGGTTCAGAGCCACAGATCTGGGAAGGTAACATGCAATCACATTTTTCACTAAATTGGGCTTCACAGGTAGATCAACAAAGGTGTCGGCCAGCAACAACAATATCCATGTAGGGTATGTAAGTGGATGATTGATCACAGACACTGGAAACCTTCCCTGAGCCTGCAGGAGAGACAACTGCCCAAAACAGCCCAAACTCAGTTGGAGTATGCAGTGACTCTCCTACTCCAAGTTTAACCCAAGTTGGCACCCATGACTACTACTGAAAACAAAAACTCCAGAATAAGTTTATGGCAGCTTGCTTAAAGTTTGAGAATTAAATGTATTAGTAAAGTAATCAAGTTGCATTAATCTGATATAGAGATACCCGGATTAAGTTAATGGCTACATTTTTAACAGGTAATGAGTAATTGTACTGGAATGCATTTTATAGTAACCCTACCAACCCTGGCTACTCAGCCTGAAGCACCCTAAAGCAAGTGCCAAAAGGCAGGATATTCAGTTAGCAATTTAAATGTGTAAAACAAACTTTTTTCTTTTTCCACTTTATTAGTTTTCAAAATTGGAAAAGAAGTTCAAGAAAAAAAAGCACCTTTGTAATCCTAAATTAGAAGTCCTTCATTTTAATAAAACCAATACTACATTTAACATTCTTTTTCATTTAGTCTGACTCTCCTAAATTCCCTCTGCTTAAATAGCCAGAGCTAAAACTTTTTAAAATAAGTGCCTCTGTGTTTAACAACAGACATAACCAATGAATGGGCTAATTAGCCTACTAAAAAAATGATGATCTTCTAACAAACAATGTAAACACCCATAAACTTTATGTTTGTAGATTATTAAAATAAAACTACAATGATTTACTCTTTTCCCAGGAGCCATCGATTGAATAGGTTTGCCCTAAAGGCTTGAGAATACAGGTTGTTAATAGCAATAATTAGCTACTTTTGAGTGCAGAGGCCTGAAACAAATAAAGCAAACAACTGTCTTTGCCAGGGACTGAGTATAAGAGCCTGAATCAAGCACCCTGGCTTCATGTTCTGTGTAAGGCACAGAAGGAAGGTAGGAAGGGAGGAAAAGTAGGAAGGTAATTCGAGCCCAGGTTTGTGACAGGTGCTGGAGGGGAAAGAGGGGGAGGTTTTAGAACACCGCAAAATGCGGCGAGGCCACACGGCGAGCGTGCCGAGACGGATTAGGGCTTAGTTTGGGAGTGGGATGTGTACAGTGGGTGTTGTGTGCCGGGGACCCAGGTGGTGCCTGAGGAGAGTACAGCACGTCTGCATGCTTTTTCTCTCTGCTAGACCATGGCTTATGAGCTGCCTGGCAAGAGGAACACAGTGAACCCGGAGCTGAGAACAATTAGACACTGTTCAGACGAGACTGGATTTGCATGAGCAAATCAGCAGCCACTCGGCCCTGTCCTTACAGTGATGGACAGTTAGACAGTGGAATCACTGATACTTTAGTGGGACAGATACTGATTTGTTTGTGTGAACTGAAGTTACTTTTTTGTTTTTATTTGTTTTGCACTTTTATCAGAGGCTTTCCTCTTCATGCAAAGTGATTCTAGAGACAATTTGGGGAAGTGACTCTCACTCCTCACTTCTACTACATTAAGACCAGTAGTACCTGCATACACAACAGACACAACGTGCAACAGAAACTCTTTTAACTGTTCTAGTCTCATATACATGTCACTTATTACAATCAAGTCTTAAGAAATCAAAGTTTGGGAAAGCAGGGCTTAAAATTATTATTTTTTCCTGCAAATGTCCTGAATTCTACTTTCAACTGTCCCAGAATGAACAACCATTGTCCCAAACTGAAGTTATTTTGCATCATACATAACAAATATAGTTTAATAACTTTATTTCAGTGACCAGTATCACTTCATTGACCCATTCTGATTGGCCAGCGAGGTTCTGATTGTTGTTTCCTGCACTAATACATAAATAAAACTTCAAAATTACTATTGCTGCAACAATTAGTTGATTAATTGATTAGTTGATCAAAAGAAAATTACTTGCCAACTATTTTAATAATTGAGTAATGTTGTAATGTTGTAATGTGTAAGCAGTGGTAATCAAAAATGTTCCACCTTCTTAAAAGTGCTGGTTCTCTTTATCATGTATGACAGTAAATGAAGAGTCTTTGGATTTTTGGACTGTTGATTTGACAATTTTTTTTTTTTAAAGACATCACTTCGGGTCTGGAAAATGTGATGAGCAGGGACTAAGTGATTAATCAATTAATCATGAAAATAATCACCCGATGAATTGAAAATTAAAATATTTGTTATTTGCAGCCCTAGAAATGATTATAATCCACCATCCATGTTCATTATTCTTTTAGTCATTGGATGAGTTACTGTTGCTTGTTCATTTCAGTGCAATAGTGCGAACGCAGACCTGTTTCTGATTTGTATACGGCTATAGAAATTTACATTAAATTGCTTTATTTTGACCACCCCACCATGACCATCTAAGTCTGCATATGATGTAGCACAAAGCTTGTGCTGGTGTCACTTAACATTTTTTTCAAATTTGAACAATCAGTGTCACCAACTGATCAGTAGCACCCGACAACAAAAAAGATGAAAACATGGCTCATAATTTGTGGTTTGCTAACATTGTTATGGAGAGATCAATGAGAAGGAAAAGAGGCCGCAGTAACCCACTGGAAATATACAGCAGCGAGGATATCGTCAGTCGTTTTCATTCACCTTTCTTTGTGTCCTTATACCACATTTTTCTCTTTTTTGAACATCTTTGATGCTCATCTCAGTGGTGGGATTAAACATTGTTTACAGCTGCTGGAATTTTTTTCATATCAGATTTTTCTTATATTGTTACACTCTTCACTAAACTTTACACATAAAATGTAAAATGTCCTTGTTGAATTCCTCCTTGAGACGCATATTTTGTGCTGGGGTGAACTGTGCTGAGTGGCTGGATGAGGTCACTCAGAATTCACAGTGCCATAGTCCTTAAGGTAGTGAACAACTAAACTGCTTTGTGCAATGGTTAAATTTAGACGTCTATGTGAAGTCCGACTACTTGTTATATCCAAGCCATAGTCAAAGTCAATCTTTGTCAAACCGGCCGAGTGTGTCCTTGTGTCCCAGGTCCTATTTTTACTCTCTCCTTGACAACAGGACATTTTTAATTTTGAGCACCTAAGTATTGAAAAATACTGAAATCCGCTCCCATTCAAACCTACAGACAATTTAGCGTCACCACTTAACCTATTAACCTGCGTGTCTTTGGACTGTGTGGGGGAAGGTGGAGTGCCTGGAGGGAACCCACGCAGACACGTGGAAACCCTGCAAACTCAGAACACACAGAAAGGCCCTGCCCCAGCCACTGACTCCCCCTGGCCCCCAGCCGGCCAGGGGAATCAAACTCAGAACCTTCGTGCTGTTAGGCGACAGTGTTAACCACCCCCACCTGTTTATGTCCATTATTAATACTAACATTTGTGTTGATTAGTATCAATGAAGAAAGTCATGAATGCTCTGAAACCCAATGTTTACCCAGTTACCCAATGCCAACATTTAACCTGTAAATTAGTGCTACTTTATGTTACCTTGTATACAAATATACTAATATAGTAATATTGATTTAAATTTAGGATATTTTAGGAAGAAACACATTCAAACTATCACTTGAATCTTTTAGGACTTTTTATATGTTATAGAGGAGACTTTTATGAGTGATAAACATGTCAGATTTCCACTGAAAGTTGTGTGCAGCTCAGCCCCTTTTTTTTCTCACAAAATATCTACATACAACTCCTTGAGACTTTTTTTTTCTTCTGTCGCACTTTATTTTTAAGTAACTAACAAAATGTTGCATGACATACTTTGTATCAAATTAGACAAAAACTATAAATATGCTCTTTATTAGACAGTATTAGACCATTTATTGGACCCTAATTAGACTTTATTAGAGGGAAAGTGTAAATGTTGGTCTACTTAGATCTGGTTCACATATTATTTTTGATGGAGAGGGAGCAAATATGTGATTTCTGCTCTGTTAGTGTAAGTTCTGTAGTAATGTGTCCCTAATGCCCTCTGATAAGGATCTAACAGTGGGAAATAGTACACTATCTTTGATTAGGTTAAAGCAGGAGTTAAAATTGAAGAAGGCTGAAGTAAGAAATATGGCATTTGTGGGCATGAGAGCTCTATTTTAGTCTCTCTTTGTCTTTGTCATCACCTCCGCCTTCCTCTCTTCCCCTTTCTCTCACACAAACATTCATTTACATATTTGACAAGCAGATGCAGATAATGGGGGAGTCAGGTGTTGCTGATGTGTTATCAGGTTGACAGTGTTGCCCAGCTGTGAGAAACTCAGCTGCAGCGTACGATGGATTGTTCCCTGTGACTAACTGCTCTGACCTGACCTCAAGTCCAAATATCCCATTTGAACCGAATCTGAGGAATTAGAGTAAGACAAATCTTTCCTGTAAGAACGATGTCCCTCAATTCATCCGGAGCTAAATATTGACCGAGCATAAAAGCTATTTCACTGTTGCAGAGCTCAAAGAGACTCTCCCTCTATAAAAGCAAGAGGACATTAAATTTGCTGGACTGTGTGCATCTCTCTGAATTCACAAAGAGGCCTTAGGGAATGATCATCTTTTTTAAGACACCGTGTATGGTTCTGTAGAAAAAGATAGATGGAGAAGGAAAAGCCCAGCTGAATGCCTTCCGGCATTCAGCATAACAAGGAGTGGATTAGAGTGGATGTTGTGCACAATGCTGACCCATCTGTCTGACTTTCATCCAAGTGATCCGCCCAAAATCTCTGGCCAGAAATCAGGACAAGTGAGGATGATAATACGTGACAGGTAGGGGAGCAATTGTCCATATAACGAGAAAATATTCCCAGGTGTTCAATGTGTCAAGAAGCCCGTTATGCCACTGTCCTAATAACAGGAAAAACAACCTGTGGTCCTCAACCATAGATGCAGTTATATATCTATGTTCACAGCCTTTTTCCATTAGTGACCCCTGACTAAGTGAACGATTTGACAGAGATCTCGTAAGATAAATCAATGCATAACAATATAAGTACAGAACAACAGATAAACTATACTATTATCCAAACAGTGAACACAATGACTGTAGAAAGTTTGTGTGAAACAAGCAATTTAGGTACATTTTGAGGTTTTTTATGTTTTGTTTTTACAGCATCAGAGATGAGTTTTCATGACTTTTATTTGGAACTACAGTTCTCTGCGTTATGTATCTTTTTTTTATTTTTAAGAGTCGTACAAACTTAATAGGCTTCTCTTCGACAAATTCAGTGTTTTCTTCTCTTTGGCACTTGGCCATTGCTCCGTTAGATCATCAGTTGTTTTAATTGCCTACTTTCCCAATGTGGGATGAAGCTCTGAGAGAGTGAAGGCTCTGTGAAATGTGCTCTTCACCGTACCCATATCCTGTGTTGATTAGTTGATTAGAGTTGATTAGAGAGTTAAACACACTCTCTTGTTGTGTGTATGTTACACGCATTTTGTGTTGACATGGTGAAAATATTTTAATACATGTCTAATATCTTTCTAATACATTTCTCTTGAGTTGTTTTTTTACATAAGTGTAAAAAAAAAGTAGGCTATAATAAATTATTCAAAAGTACATACATGAGGGGTTACTGATATATTTTCTATCTTGTAAGGAGATCTTGGCTGAATAAAAATTGAGAGCCTCTGGCTTAGTTGACCTATAGTGGGGGTCAGTACTCCAAGGATAAGAACTAGTGAGCTAAGACAACCTTTCCTGTTGGTTTTATGTTTGCTATGAAAAGGCCACAACAGTTTTTATGAGAACGCAATAATAAATGAATAGTAATCAGACCCAAACGAAGGCCACATTTCTTACACACCGACAGAAGGTAAAGCTTTACATTATAATCTCAATAAGTCTACAAATCTGCTGTCCCTGGTTTTTGTTTTGATATCATGCAGGTTGCAGTGGGACCGGGGTTGCTTTTAAATGTCAAAGATGGGTTTTATAGTTCATTCAGCATGTTCCCTGTAGTGCAGATGCAATATAACACAGTACAGGAGCATTTTTAGAGTAACTACAAATCACAAATAAATTGCAAACCAAGAAGCCTCCCTAATGATTTACACTTGAAAAAAATATCAACATATTTACCCCAGATGTCTGCTCAACCATACGGTGTAAAATATCAGCATATACAGTGTAACATGAACAAAGTTGACGTGGATTAACAGGGGAATATGCTAATGCCGGAATGCAATTATAAATACATTATTGCAAATCTAGTTTCAGAAAAAAATATAAGTTTGTAAGGACAGCGTTGTGGAGGCAGCGTTATATCAAAGTTAGGATCTCTCTGGGAGCACTACTGCCAGATTTAATTGAGTCCATAATATGCAACTACTGGAGGAGAATTTCTCTTGGTCATGCTTTACTCTTTTATTCCTTTTTATGTGACTTCAGCAGACTCGAACATGCTCTGGTAAACAAGCTGGGTAACTTTTCTTACAGAAGCCCGAAATGAAACATTTTCAAACTACACTCTCTAAGCCACTCACTGGGAAAATCATGCCTTTTTTTTCCAACGTCTAACGGCTCGGAAAATAATGATATACATTAAATACATGCGGATACATTCGTACATGTACAAGATGCTCCATTAAAACATCACCTCTCTTTGCCTATAACATCTGTCTGTCAGAGGAAACACGGAATTTATACATATTTCCTCAGTAATGCACACTGGAAATGTTTAAGCAAGAGCTGCTGTGCTTCTGCATCGAGCTCAGAGGAAATTGAATCAGTTATATTAATCCAATTTCAGGAGCTTTCGAGGTTGACAGAGAAGGATATTATTTCAGTCTCGAGCTGTCTACGCATTTCATTGCACAACATGGTGTAATGAAGTTAAAAAATCACAAAATGGAGCTGTGCAATTTCCCAGTTTGACATGTTTGCGCTGCTTTGTGAACTTGGTCACTCTGCAGACATGTGAGACACATTTAGTGCAGATATATATGACAGAAAATGTGACAGGAAACAACTGAAAACAAAAGAAGGAGCCCTCGAGCTAGAGGCACTTAATACACTGGTTTGTACTTTTTTGGACAACTTCACATTTTTAACTAATATTTCTTGTTGTAGGTTAAGATAGATTGTTTTAAAGCTTCAGAATTACCAATACTGCTAACTATCGGGATGTAACTATGGCATGCCCAATATTTCAACATGATATGCGTCTGATATGGGCCAATCACAGATATATCATGTTGGCATATGTTTTCTGATATACACCCATATGAAAACTTTTTTTACTGAACATATATAAAACTCAAAACAATGCTTGCATGTTCAACAACTTCAGTATTCTTAAATGTACAAGTTCAATATTGCATAGTCATATCAGTGAAAAAATCAGTGAACAATCCACATAAAAAAAGGTCAATTTTCATTCCAGATTAAAAAAAATCCTCTTGACTGGCCATTATATTAGTAATCAGGGAATTTTTTCCCTCTAAAATTGACATCAGCTTGTTCTCCATCTCAAATATCCTATATCAGCCGGGCGTTAGATGTAATGATACGAAAAACTCAAGGAACAATTATATCATTATAAAAAGTCCACAATATAAAATATATATAATATACATAATATAAAAAGAATATAAAAAAAATCACGATTTTTAAAAACAAAGAAAAATGACAGCTCAAAAATGTCCATTACTTCAGAATATGAGATTCATTTTTCCTTCAACTGAAAGTGCTTCTGTTGTCTTTCTTTCATAAAATAAAACAAAAGTGGGCAGCCTTGTTCTTAGCACGTGCAAAAAAATTGGCATAAATTGTCTTTGGCAAAGAAAGTTTTAATTATGAATATAATTGTAAAACAAAAACAATGCCGTAGCAGTGCTTTTTATACAATAAAACAATAAAAATAAAATAAAGTAATTAGTTATGTAATATTACGACAGATATCATCACATTCCAGAAATGTCGGCTAATAAATCAGGTAATTTACTTGTCCGACTGGGCGTGTGGTAAAAAAGAATTTAACTATTATACGATTTTGATAATCGGCTCATTGTTCAAGTAATTTTTCATCCAGAATAGTCTGACAAGACATTTGAAGACATCATCACAGACTCTGAAAAGCTGGAATGGACAATCTTCTCTATTTTATGTGAACAGACGCCCTAGACTGAACAGGAAAATTAACTTTAGTCTTTGTTATTATTTACTAACCGCTAATAAAAACAATTTGCACAGGAGCAAGTAAAAATTGACTTTGGGCCACTAAATTTCTGAGCCACATACCTGACCAAGCAAGTAAAAGTATTGCTGAAGCCTGATTCAATATATTGTTACATTCCTACTGTTCACACATACACGTATGCATAAAAAGAGGATCATCACCACCACCCCACAATCAGTTCTGAAAGGAATGACATGGTTGTCTCAACTTACCCATAGTGCAGTTGGTGGTGAAGTGGGGTTCGATGGTGGCTGTGTCATCCTGTGGAATTCTCTGATCGTAGCTGGCTGAGACCCGGAAAGGTGATCCCCCATGGGTCCCCAGGGTGAGGTGAACCACAGCCCAGCTGCCAAGGAGAGAAAGCAGGAGCAGGGTGAGTGAGAGGAGCAGACAGCACGGCTGACAGAAGAACCCGCATCCGCTGCGGGGGTCGGGGGTTAGGGTGGCTCGGGCCTGCTCTGCCTGAGCCCCCAGAGCCTCAGAGGAGGAGGGACTGTCCAGGGCTTCAGCGGAAGCTGACATGGGGGTTTCCTCATTCCCTTCCACTTTAGGAGGGTCCCTTTCTTCCTTTGTCTGTTGATGCATGGCCCCCCTTTTAGCTCACCCCAGACGCCCTGTGTCTAGTGGAGGTTTAGAGGTGGCCAGGTGCGAGGTGCTGCCTCACTTGAGAGCTCACAGCTGGTGAGGAGTGAGACTAGAATTTAAAGCCCCTGTTACAGCAGGCGTGTGGTCGAGAGACAACAACAACACACTAAGGTCAAGTTGCCATGTGTTAGCGAACTGCAGTTCTGTGCTGAATGCTGTCCTCTGTCAACCAGCCGCTGCCTTTGTGTAGTTCAACTGTCCCTAATTTTATTAAGCAAATTGTGCTGATTTCTGTTTGGCTCCGAGCTCATCAACAACCTCTCTCCCTCTCCCGCTATCCCCTCCCCCTGTCTCCTGCCCATCCCTTCATTGTCATGCTTGAGTCATAACACGACATATGCACTGTAAATGCCTACTTCCCTAATGAGAAAGTAAATATATGAATGTCATACCTTGCACACAAACACCCCTCCCCAGTACACAGCAACAATAGCTACTGATTACAGTACACACACACACTCAATAACATAAAAATACTATACTGTGTGCATGAACTCAAGCTTCATCACAGCAACACATGCATCACTGCACACTGCAACAGAAGTTTGTTTTGTCATTTTTGATTTACCACTTTTCTGCTGCAATTCACACTATCGTGCTGTTGCACCAATGGTTTCACTACATTTCTATCAACAGCTCAGATGTAAAACAGAACATATTTTGACAGTTTAATGTTAGAGTACATCACCATTCTCCCACTCTGGCTCAACAGGCACGACAGGACGACTTTATCATCTTTCCTAAAATAACTACAAAGGGGAATTAAAGGCAATTTATTTAGCTGTGTGTTATTTGACGAGATCAGGAAAAGGATTTTTTTTTAAAAGTTATTACTGAATCAAACAATGATGTGTAATGTGAAAGGGTTTACGCATAGTGAGAAACAAACAAAGAATAATTAGCCTCTTTTTAGCCTCTTTTAGATCATTGTTTTGCTTTTACATTTACTGCATGTTCTCACTGCTCCTATCAATCCTGCTGCCCGCTTTTGTGTGTCTGTGAGCGGTCCTCATCTATAACCACCTCTGAGAGGCTGCTTTCACAGAGCTTCTAATGCTGTTGTTTTGCACTTGGTTTTTGGATTTCTCCTAAGAGTTGAAGGGCACTTATAGTGTGGAGTACTAAGCCCCGCTAAAGTCCCATAGAAAAACTGAGGGGATAAACACTCACTTCAAGGTAGAGTCAGCTGGAGTTGTCCGAGCTGTTTGTAAATGCATCTGGACGTCAAATATCAACATTTTGGGCCGGTGAAACGTCCTGAGCACAGCAAAATAATGAGGAAAAAATAAGGAAACACCGGCAGAGAGCAGGGTGTCTGCAGGTACAGCCCCCATCACTTCTAGTGGGTCATAAGTGATGATTAAAAGGGATTATGTATTGTGTATTCTACATGTAGGACTTTTGGGGCTCTGTTGTTGATATGGATGACTAAGTACTTTCACAATGCAACATAAAATGCTAAGTTAATAACAGCATGTTCATGCAGAGGCTCTAGCTTAGGGGTCTCATGAGCTTTTGGCCCTTGAACCCAGTCAGGCCATTCAGTAATCCACCCATGCTGCGCTCTATCCGCCAAACCCCAAATGCAAGATAAATACAGGGTTAGCACCTAGACTAGCAAGAACATCAAGCTGCCAGATCCCATATTTGGTTTCTTAGGAGTCAGTGGAGACAAAACTGGAGTTATAAGGAAAAGTGAATACTGGATTTACATTCATGAGATGACCAAAAACTCCAATCAGAAAATAATGTTGCCCTGTGCCAGATCTCTAAGAAGACAACTGTTTGCTGACATGTTAGCAACAATTTAATAACGATATTAGTTTTTAGGGCTGTGTGTCTGTAAGCTTGTTTTGGAGTTTCTGTCCTAGTGGACCAAATTCAAATAATGTAGTGCCTAAGCTTCTTTACTGGATATCCAGTGACCAAAACAAGTATTTTCTTTTAGTGTGTTTTTATAGGCATGTACCTCTAATATCAACTTATTTAGGTAAGTTCTGAAACACTTTCAGTAAGCAGGCTGAAATTTTTCTTTTTAGATAGATTTGTTTTAAACACATGGAGCTGTAGTAGGTTGTACTGTATAAAGTACACCTGTATAAACTGGATACTTTAATCACAACCAGAATGTAGAAGTCAGAGAAAACGTATTCGCTATGGAAAAGGCCAAATTGGAAAGGTTATCCGAGCCACAGACCATTGGTGATGATGTTATTCTCACATCTCAGTAGGAGTCTACCTTTCCATTATGACATGATAAAGCGTGCTGGGAATTAGCGAACTGTCCGCAATGGTGTTTATTTTTAGGGTTTATTTTGTGCTTTGTTTGGGTAGAATTGCGCTAGTAAGAGTACAGCAAACATAAATGCACACACACACAAGCCCCCATTGCACAAACAGGCTCTGAGCTTTTCTGATTTCCCCAACGTCTGTGCTCTGACTCAACAGGCTTTGCATTACTACCTTTGCCAGATTCCCTTCTTATATTTTTTTCTTTTTTTTTTATGTTGTGTTGCCTTTCCTCTTCATCCCCCCTCCTTTCATTGCTCTCACCTCTTTCCGCTAAACCCTGCTCACTCCATCTCGCACCACCCAGACGCACAGCTCAGAGTGGAGGGAAGGTGTTGACCAGATGGGAAGTGATGTTATAGCACCACAAAAGAACAGCTTTGCGGTGTGGGACCTGCTCCCTGCAATATCCCATAATAGAAAGGAAATGAAGCCCCAGATAAGGGCCGCCACTGTCTCCTTGATAACCTTGAAATGATTTGCCGACTGAGTCATATACATATGGTGCTGCTGGATGCTCCACCAGCTCGGCTGAGGGCCAAATTTAGAAATGGCCTTTCTGTTGAATGAGTACTCAGCATGATGATGATGGGTTTGTAACTGTACAGAAATGTTTGTCTCCTTGTGCT
Source organism: Lutjanus campechanus (assembly GCA_027495735.1). NCBI lineage: Eukaryota > Metazoa > Chordata > Actinopteri > Lutjaniformes > Lutjanidae > Lutjanus > Lutjanus campechanus. The sequence continues at coordinate 15,555 of JAJHUR010134296.1, forward strand.
TCAAGGGATAGTTCAGATTATTTGCTGTAGAGTTGCATGAGGTCTTATCGATAGTCACTGTATTAACTACAGTAGACTCCAAATTGCATTAGGGCTGCAACTAGCCATTATTTTCGATTATTTTCTCAATTAATGAATTAGTTGTCTGGTCAATAAAATGTCAGGCAATAGCGAAAAATGTCGATCACTGTTTCAAAAAGGCCAAAGTGACGCCCTCAAATGTCTTGTTTTACCCGCAAACCAGAGATGTTCAGTTTACTGCATTTAAGAAGTAAAGAAACGAGAAAATATTCACAAACAATATTATCTGGAATCAGAGAATTTGAAATCACTCAAAACAGTTAATAGATTATCAAAATAGCTGGCGATTAATTATCACAGCTCTCGTCAGCATGCCCCAACTTTGGAGAAGCAGAGAGGAGTAGCAGCATGGACGCTAAACTCTGAACTGCTGTGGGGTGGGGGGGTCTAAACCAACCAAACTACACAGGCAAAATTGTGTGATGTGTGTGATTTCAGTGTTTCAAAAAGTTAGTTCGGATTCACCAAAGTTATACAATAACACAAACAAACTAACAGATCAAGGCAGCGGTAGGCCAGCAGCTCTTGTGTTCTGCTAGGTAAAATCACTGATTTTGCCTATGGAGTTTGGTTGGTTTGGAGAGAGCGATATTTAGTTTACACAACAGCAGTTTCCAGTCACAAAAGGCTGTCTGACTGCAAAGTAAAGCTGTGAAATTATTAATATAGCATACAGGGCTCCAGACTGCGACTAAAATTTGAGACAGTGTGAGTAAATTTTTCATCTACTCACGCATGTGTGACCAGTAAATTTGCCGATTTTTTTTATTATTATTGAATATTTTTTGTTGCTGACAAACTTCTGCTCCACACTTCAGCCCAGTAGTTGACAGTAATGCGCAAATGAGCTGCCAACCGACATTAACTCCAAAAGAAGAAGAAAGGAGACAAACACCAAGAAGAAGAAGGCGGGCCAATGTGTGTGAGAGCGGGGGGCGAATGACTGATTGGCTTATGTGTGAAAAGAGGCGGGTCTTGGGGTTATCGTGCGAATCCACAGGTTTCACATAACTCTTGTAAACAATGAACAATGGCGAAGAGGACTATCAGTTCTTACTTTCTCCCCAGTAAACCTAGTGTTCCAGAGGAGACAAATGCTGATAATGAGTCCGACTCAGATTGCGAGGAAACGGTCATGGCGAAAAAAAGCCAGGAAATTCTGTTTTCGCGATGAGTGGCTGCGCGAGTTCACCTGGCTGAGGTATTTCAAGGAGACGAATTCAATGAACAGCAAATTCTGCTGTCGATACCCACAACATGCGGGGAACACGAAATTCGCTGATAATACTGGCACCACACAATTTAAACACGACACTTTGAGCATACACAGTGCGGAAATGTGAATATTTACTTTGCAAGTTGATTTCAGTGTACGCCCCTAAACTTTCTGCTTGCGCTCCTAAAATTTTAAGTTAGGGGCCACTGTGCTCCTAGTAAAAAAAGTTAGTCTGGAGCCCTGGCATACACTTAAACTGATATTGATTTTTTTTTTTAGGTGGACTATTTTTAAGTGGAAAAAATACCTTTTGTTTCTACCCCAGTCCACAGCATTACATTTCTTAGCTTCCATGCTGGCGCCCATCTCTTCTCCTAACTGAAGGCCTGTCAAATAATAATAATGTCAAATAATTTTCAATCAAATAATCTAAACTATCTAAACTATCTAAACTAACTATTTAAGATGCAAGCATGTGCACTGCAACACCATGTACTCTTCAAACTGAATAAACAGGGATGAAAGAGCTCTATATTTAAATATGAAACATACTGCCAAATCTATCATTTGAGGTGCAAAAGTGTAAACAAAGAAACTTGTGCTTTGAATTGAATATTCTCAATGTACTGATAATGAAATGGACAGGGCTGCATGTCATCCAATCTAAAGTGATCGATGTAAACCTGATGTCTCTCTATTCTCGGTGTAAAATTGTACACAAGTCTACTGAATTATTTTTATGTCTTATCACGGTATGTCTGCGCTGGCGCTCGCAGGACTGATTAACTGAGCAGCGGATCAGAACACAGCTGCCAGAGCACATCACTCAAACACTTAAACCTAATTAGTGGTATACTATGCAAGGCACAGTGGTTCTAATATATAAATAAATAAAAGGAAAATGAATGATAAAGACTCCTCATGCGGGAATTAGATATACATGACTAATCCAAATGCGGATGCTAATAATTCTCATTAAGGTCCTTTGTGTCCTGACGGCTGGTTGGTTATTTAAAATCACCTGACCTTTGTTAGGCTGCCGTTCGGCGAAAGCCTCTCCCATGTCGAGAATGGCTTTTTTTCACCATAGAAAAACAAAACAAAACAGCTCAGGCCAACTAATCTTTGCTGCCAATTGACAATTCTCATTTCATAATGCTATTCATTTATGCTCCCTTAGTGCTCTGCTCTGGCTAATGTAGCTCTTTTAATTTTCATTTGGTGTATGTGTGCGCTTGTGTTTGCTGGGTGAGGATGTAGGATGCTTATGTCCTAACCACATTAAGGCCTATTTTTCTTGTGGGTTCTGTTTTGCATTAGCTAGGGGTCTCATCCATCAGGACAAACAATACATGAAGAAGTGTGTTGCATATTCTTTTCAGAGTGGTAATGTTTTTCCCTAATGCTGTGAGGCCTGGTTGCACACATTGCCAGGGTGATGCTAGAGCACACAGGAAGACTAAGGGCTCTATTATACTCTGAACTTACACATACCTAGACAGCAACGGACACTGCAAGATGCCTATTAGTTCTATTATACCATTTTCTAGTCTGCTTAATCGATTGTATTTGTTATCTTTGAGTACAAAATAATGTGCGATATAGCAGGTATATCATATTTTTCAGTGTCTCCACTGGTCACTGCTGAGGAGCAGTTACTTTACTTCAGGCAGCCATTAAGTGTGCAGATCAGCTCAGATCGCAGTGTGATAGTTACTGAAAGGTTCCTCTACTCTTCACAGCAGAGCTGGCATTGCAACTTTTTTCACTGTGGCAGAAGAAAAATCACGATATAACACGACCAACAATCTGAACACATTTTTACTCATTCCTTCCAGTGCCGAAAAGTATCCACAAGACCTCCAGTTTTAGGCTGTTTTAATTCCTAGCTCCTAGCAGCTAACTAGCTAGCACACTTTCAAAACAACCTCTTGCAGACCTCCTTCACATAAGTAACCCACAAGCCCACCTTCCTTAAAGAGGAAGACTCGGCTGGTAACACAGGTGCAGTCGGTGTGTAATGCAAGCCCATTAGTTCAGCTAAAGTACTAATACCCTATGATGAAAATACTCCACTGCAAGTAAAAATGGTGCTGTGGAAATAAAGCTTTGATTGTAGGGAGGGCGTATTTGGTATAAGCAAATTTTATGATTAATCAATTAATTGATCATTAATGTTGCCAATTATCAAAGTTCTTACAATTTGAAAGCCCAGTTCATGTGTGTTCTTGTGCTTCTGTCCTGAAAAAAGATACCTTGCAAGCTTTCTTTTCCTCACAACCATGGGTTAGAATCAAGATATGAATTAGAATTAGGTTTGGGATGAGTTTTGTTTAAGGGTTCAGAAAAGAACTGAATTGTTTAAGTGCCTTCATAAGTGTAGATGTACAATTGTGCCTGTGTGTGTGAGACAAGCTGTATAAAAAACATTTTGAAAATGGTTTAATAGCGGCTTCTATTTTTCTTTGAATCATTTGTGCTGCTGAGCACAGATTACAGCCATTCAGAAAATTACAACCCACTTTAAATCATGCTGGTTTTCTAGTACACAAAATGGCTTCAAATGCAAAACATTGAAAGAAGGCATTAATGGTCTTCGACAATCAGTGCTAATTTTGACTTGTGAGCTTTAATTATTTTATGAAGTGTGCTGGGGGTTTTACAGTATCAGGGCCTCAAATAATAGACTTGGCAGGTTGATGAGGGATCTTTAGAATCAATGTTTAAAATCACCAATTTATTTATTTTTTATTTTTTATTTTTTTGGACCTGACAACACACAGTTAAAGGAGTTATATCTTACAAGTCTCGCCACATCTATTTCCTGCTTCAAAAATGTGAGAATGTGCTACTTTTATCTATTTTATATAATCTTACATTAGACATTTTAAGGGCTTTACACAGTTGGGATCTATGGGGCTCAGGAACTGACAGACTATAATTAAAGATTATCAGTTAAATCAAAAATATAACTGAATACTTAAGTTAATAATACTGTCTAGGTCGAGGCTTGGGTGTTTTTTTTTATACCTTCACATCCTCCTGACATTTCACCAGGTATGTTATAGGACAGTATTTGTGTGAATAAACAAATCATTAAAAGCTGGTGACAGTAGCCATTGCAGCATATATGACACTGTCTAGCTTATAATTCTTTGTGTCCAATGCTATTAGCCTTCTTCGACAAGTCTTGCTGGGTTGAAATACTTATTGCCTTCTGGCCCATAGATTAATGAGTACATAAGAAATAAGCTTAGATTCTTGCAAAAGTACCTGATGACACTTGTTGTCCTGGATACCAATACATCATCTGAGAGAACTGAGATGATTTACAGATGTATCATGTGGCTAATAGACTGTCTTTTTAGTCGTAAGAAAAAAAGCTGGCAATATTTTCATTATTCCATATCTAGTTATATTTAATTGATTAGCAAGGAGACCTTGGCTATAGAGCAGAAATGACCGGCCAATTATTTATTTTTTACCTCCAAATAATTATTTTATTGGCTCTACTGAAATAAAATTATTTAATTTTTAATTTTTATTTTCCATCAGTGAAAAAAATAGCAACTTCTATGATTCAGATATTTTCGTTCATGATGATATTGAAAATCATATCTTCGGGATTTCTAAATACCTCTGTATACTGCAATACCTTGATACCGCCCCAGCCTAATACTGTCAGTTAGCTAAATATTTAATATAAAAGTGTATAAACAAATAAAGCTCTCCTTTCAATAAGCTGGTGAAAAGAGCAACAGTTATTTTCATTTACCACCAACCACTTGGAATTTAATTAATTCTAAGTCATATTTTTAACTCCTTCACTACAGTTTATTTGGTCTTGGCACATAATTAATCAGTTATCTACTGCCCCCGCACATTTCTCATTTCCCCCCTCACATTTCATCAAACTGTGTGGTTAGCTAGCTTGACTGAAAACACTGTCAGGATTATACATTTTATGCCTTGTTTTATGCATGCACTTAAGCTTACAACACATAGTTACAACACAGCGCTGACCTTTTAAACTTCACATAGTTCATGACCGTTGGCAGATGACTTATGCAATTTAAAGATAAAGACAGCTGATTAACTATCTGGCGCAAAGCAGACAGGAAGACTCCCAGGACAACTTCCCCTAATTCTAAAGAAATATGAACATTTGGCAATAGGTCATCTCAAGTATCACATTAGGCTACCTTATTGACCCTACAGGTTGTCACATACACATTAACTGTCCAAAACACCAATTTAGGTAAAAACAATACAAGGCACCTAGCTGTTTTACATTTCAGGGTGCTGTCACCCTGGATTGGAGGAGACGTGAACCAAGGGGCTGAGACCAGGCCGTGGACCAACGAAGGGAGAGATAAGTCTAAACCACAGTTTCTCCCCATCAGTTTAGACCAATCAGATAGAAGCACATTTCCATTTAAAATACTGTGTAACGATATGTCAAACGCTCTCTTTCTTTGGGAAGTGGCTACAGCTAACCACTTACCAAAGAAAGATCCATGCACGTGCATTTCTATTCTGCCAATGTTAAATAAATTCTTTGACTGGAACTAAAGCATCTCCTGGACTTTCTGCAATAAACGAACACGACCTAACAACTACGGTGGCCGGGAGGTGCAAACCAACATTACAAAACCTGAAACACTTTAACAAAGCTTGAGACAAATTTACATTTTGGAAAACATTTTAACATATCATAAAACAAAATTACATTACCATAACACATTTACAAGTTCTAAAACAAATTTACATTTCGGAAAACAAATTAACAAGTCCCGAAACACTTTTACAAGCGGCGATACAAATTTACAAGTGGCGAAACAAATTAACAAATACATTCAAACCGGAAAGGGAATGTCCTAAATTCGGCTTGAACTGGAAATGGGAACGGGAGCGGGCCAATTCGAGTTGTTGATGCTGTCAGTGGACGGAGATGGACAGCGTCCGAGTGATGTTTTGCGGACAAGTGCATATTGTATGCACTAGTCCGCAAAACATCACAAAATTTTAATGAGGGCCACTCGTACGCTGTAATCGTGAACATGATGTTCCACACTGATAGCTAGCTACAGTAAACACACAGAGCACCAGCCATTTTCAGCTAGCTACTCACTGAAGCTAACTTTTGTCATAAAACTAAAGCAGCCAGTGCAGTTAATGTTAATTGTCCATATACTCAGCATATTATGTATTATTGCACTTACAGTGAGGTAACAGGTTGTTGTCAACTCGAGTAAGTACGTGTCTTCTCTTCGGCTGTGTCTCCTCTGCTGCGGTATGAGTGGAGGGCTAAGCCCCGCCCCCGGTGAAGCAAGGTGAGCTCAGAGAGGAGAGGCAGCTCGATTTTTTCCACAGCAGCCATTGAAATGAAATAGTAGGGTAAACACAGGTGTTACAAATGATACTAATTAAGGTTTCATTCCATTCAGGTCAGACAGAGTCAGAGTGCTGCTTTGGTGCATGTTGGCTCTGTGGAAAGGCTCTGCTACACTAAATAGAACCACATGGGACCCTAATTAGTATCATTGATAACACCTGTGTTTACCTTACTATTTCATATCAATATGCCTGCAGTGAAAAAGGGCTATGATGACAGCAAAATGCAGTAAAGATTCTCACACTGAGTTTAAATGAAACAAATGCACATGAATTTGGTAAATAATAAATAAAATATTGAGATTTTTTCAGGGAGGGCTGTGGCTATGGAAGGGAAAACAATGTATATGGTAGCCTAGACTAGCAGTATACAAATTTAATGGTATTTTGGCTAATATATGTTTTTCCTCTGTAGGTACGTGCACCACAGACTGTTTGATTGACACCTGACTTTTCTGTTAGCTTTCTTGCACCCACTACAAATTACAGTGCATTACATTACATCTTTATATTATAAATTATAGCAATATCTTAAATGAATTTTGTAATTATGAAAAATGGACATGGAACCAAAAGATGGTGCTTAGTTGTGACTCCACTGGCTCTGCTTCAGTAATTTCCCATCACATGTTGTTTGGATTGGTTAGACAATTACAGATGGCAAACTGAATTAGAAGATGAATATGAAGGGAGTAACTGAAACAGAAGACTTAAGATAAATTCGCCCTTATAGGGACCTTGTGGCACATAAAGCACACAGTGGAAATGAACCAGTCCAAGTGGCAACCTCCAGGGCTGATGCCAAAAAACAGTTCCTGGAAGGGCCACTTGAGGCTGGCTGCAAAAGGGAGTCAATTCTGACAGACTTCCAAATTAAAATGAGATATGAACATGTTTACAGCCTTGTATAGCTAATTTACCTGTTCATGACAAGTATACGGAGGTGGGGGTGGGGGGGGGATTGACTGATCAACCCTTCCTAAGTCCCTCCCTCTCTTGCTTTAGCTCCAATAACAGTTGAGCTAGCTTGGTATCTTGGTCAACATTCTCCTTTCCTGTTTTCCTGTACTGAGATAAGATATGTGCTAGGCTCGGTTGTTTATTCCATTTGAAAACTTGGGAGATTCTGCAACACTGTTTTCCTGTGAAACTCCAGTTGTGTTTTGTGGACTGAAAAAAATAAACCAGACCTTCATTCGGAATGAGGGCGAGTAGATTGAAGACTGAATTTTCATTTTTGGATGAACTTTAGCTAGTTAGCTATTGTTTCGCAAATCGATATGTCACGTTTACAGGAAAGGAGCTTGCTCACTGGGGGATGGGACTTAGGAAGGGACAATTAAAGCTGCTTCATTCAGCCTCAGTTGTACCCATGCTTCAACTCTTTGCTGATCCTTGGATTAGTCGTGTGTTGGCCGAGTCAGGCACTGACTCTGTCATTAATAATTGAGTGTCAGGGGATTGACACTCAATGATTATCACCACCAGTAGGCCATTTGTTAATTTTTAGTTCACCTGCAACCAGCAAACCAACTCAGGAACAATTTTTTTGGTTTAGTATTAAAAATAAAACTTAGCCTATATAGGTTGAAGAATATAAGAGATCCAAGAAAAAAATGACTGAAGAATGAGAAAAGGCTACTGCTACTTCAGCACCACGGACAGCACCATGGATTTAGTGACGATTCAGAGCCATGGTCGGGGCCGTAGCTTCTGAGAAACCTGCACAAACCTCAGTCAGATAAAGGATCAATGAGTCAGGAAGACCAGCCTAACATATCCAACTAAACAACCCCTCTGCTTCTGCACTCTCTCTGCTATTAGGTGGTGGAAAGGGGAGAGGGCAGTTTAACAAAGGTGATGGCATCTCCCCTCATCCCCACTCAAATCGCCCTCTGATCATCACAGTGGTCTGCACCAGGTTCCAGTCAGAGATTAAACATGGTGAGTTAGAAATGCAAATTTGAGTTTTCGGTCAGCAATTAGTCAATATCAAAACAAATTTGTAAAATGCCACAGCTAATCAGTTTCAGATGTGGCTCCGTGATTGTGCCAAAAATGATCAAATATTGCAAATAGACATGTTTTTGTCTCAATCTGTTTTGGGTCACACAGCTGAAGGAGGCAAACAACAACAACGACAACAACAACAACAATAACAACAAAAAATCTACAACATCTCCTTGTCTCCTCCAAATGGCCCTCTGCCAAACACAAGCTGCAGGAGTGACACTGCGATAAAACACTCAACATATGATGTGTAAACAAAATACAGTGCATGGTATTGACAAAGCCATTTAACTCGCATCCTCAAGCCTTAAGTGCATGAAATCAAAAAGGTTTTCAATCTTGCCCGAAGCCAACACAACCTGTTGAAAGCATCTGCAGTAAAACTAAAGGAAGAGGAGGACAGAAATGGAAACTGCTTTACATGGTAATGGAATTTTTACCCCCAAGAGACATCGCCATAGGTTTCGATCATGCCGGCTGTTTTAAATCGAAGCGGGTATTTTCATAGGGGAAAGATGAAATTGATTGAAAATGATGCTGCGTGTGGCTGGGTCTGCACAGAGGCGGGCAGGGGTTAAGGAGCCTAGGGGAGGTGCTGCTGACGCGATTGCTGCTGGATCAGGATCTCTACTTAAGCCGCATTGATTTTGACTGTCAAATGGCGTACTGCACAACAGACGCAAGCCAATATGTCAAGAGGAGCACAGATTAGATGGAACGGCGTGACATGGCCCGGCTGAATGAGTGCCACTTCCCCAAACTAAACGGGACACATTTGAATGCTATCTGTTGAGAGCAAAATCTGTGACGCCAGAATGCAGCTGCCGGAATGAAAGGGTAGACGAGGTAAGCAGGGTTGACTTGTATTGGGGACACGTTTTTGGCAGGATTCAGTATTTGCTCAGCCAAACTGGATTAAATAAGCTTTAAAGATCTTTTTCTCTCACCGGCCCAAACTTACTTTTTCAAATATTTGTTATAGGGGGAAATCACTATTCACACTGCATTCTGAGAAAACTACATAGTTTGGTCTCATCAAACACATACCTCCCAGACTGAATGACTAAACAACTTCATGATGGCAGTTTGCGAGCACTATAAACTGAGGGGAGAGTGCCTTAGTCGACTGTAATCATACATGTTTTTGCTGACTAACGCTCGGGATTGCACTCAAGGCGAGCATTAGCCATTGTAAATTCACATATGAGTCACACCTGAATGCAGCTATCTCGCATTTCTGTGCTAAGCAAATTATTCTGTGACTGAAAAATGAACAATCTGCCAAGAGCAAATTACAGAGGATGAAAGCAACCTCGACCAAATAAACAAACCCAGATGAAAAAAAGAAAAGAAAAAAAACACACGATGCAAGTGGGCCCACCAGGGATTCACGTCAGTGTGGCAAATGCCTTAAAAACATACACACGAATGCTGCAGACACGTTCAGTGTGAACCCAGAGCAAGTGGGTAATCAGCGGTGGTGATGGGGAGACACGCCCACTCCAAACCTGGGAAAATGGTCTCTTCCAGGAATTATGAGACGTGTAATTCCAACAGATGGTCTGAACACATTCTCACAGAAGCACATACAGTATGTATTTAAAGACAGGCTTTATGATTAAAAAAAAGTGTGTTATTGTTGTTGATAACTATACATGGCTGTTTTGCACATACACTCTATAATTGGATTTCACTCATTTAATCACTTCCCGCTGTTGCAGACTTGCTATGAAACTCTATGAACCTGCAGGGGTGTTTCTAGCTTTTTGGGGGGCCCAATGCACAATGATGTTTGGGGACCCCTCTTTTGTGAAACTGTGCTGTGGGGGGTGGGATTCCAAACCATCCAGGGTGGTCCGGGGGCATACATTTAACATTTAAATGCATCAAACTGGTGCACTTTAAACTTTTAATTTGCATTACATGATGCTGCTGGGAAGCAGCAAGATCCTGTCTGGTGGCTAATAAATTATGTTATATCAAATCGGCTGGTAGCTATCACTCTACCTCTTGTGTGTTTAATTAGATTGTTAAGAAGAAAAATCGCAGTGCCCAGAAGTGCAAAGCTGATTGACAGATTAGAATAGAGCGTTTTCAGACGGTTTAGAGTCTAAAGAAAATCCCCAGAATGCTTTGTGAACTTGAAACACGGCTTCCTGTGCGGGAAAAGAAGTGCATCTTTTCACAGTCTTCCAAAACATTTTAACACCTGTTGGAATTTCCCGGATTTTCCCCAAACAACAATGATGCATAGACTCATACAAAATTAATTCCTCTCAATCATCACTCACAATCCACCAGAGGCGTGTGGCGGCACCTGTATGCCCTCTGCCCATACCTTCTTATTTTCCTATTAGTTTGCTGTGTTCGGGATGTTTCGCAAACCCAAAACACCAGTATTTGACAACTTGGGAAAGATCCAGAGGAAAATAAATTGTGTTTCTCACAATCGTCTTTTCTTTGTCTTATGAGAAACAAATGTGATTCTTATTTTTAGCTTACTAAGGTCAAAATAAAAGAAAGGCAGGAGATCTTTCGCTCACAGGTGTCTCAGAGGTTTCTCCTTGACAACAGAGCACAGAGCATAAAGACTTTAATTTGAGACAAATTTAAGTTCTCATTTAATACAACAGAGTTTTCTTTTAGTGCTCACCGTTACTTCAAGAGCTGATTATTGAAGATAGATTTAAGATCAGTGCAGTGAGACAAAAAAATAATAGAGCATTGTAAGATCTTCAATTGAGCTCAAATTAGTCTCGGGCTCACATGAGACAAAGACTGTTTCTCAGGAGCTGAATTTAAGAGGAATGAGGAAATGGAAAAGTCTCACACTGGTCTTAAATTGAGCTCATTTATGTCTAGGAGACACAGGCTGGACAAAGACAAGATCTTATTTTGAAATTTTCCTTCCTCTTGGAATCGTCCCGGTGTTTTTACAAACAGCTCCTGACCAGTGTCAACAGAACTTAGTGTAAATGATTTGTGTACAAATATTATCTGATCTTTTGGAATATCTTTGTTTAATTTAGATGCAAGATATACGTCATCGGTTTGTTATGACAAGCACTTTAGAAAAAGAGTGACAGTAACGTTACACTTCTCCCGTATATGAAGCTTCAAAAATAATCCAGTAGCAAATTTTCTGCACTTCTCCACTCATCTGATATCAGTGCAGGTAAGAACTTCACGCTGGTACTGAAATAGCCCGTGAGTAGGAATGGGAATACCTACAGCCTCGGTGCTGGTGTGTGCAGTGACGCAACAAGTGGTGTCCCATATTTCAAGCACTATGCCTTGTAGCTCCATTCTGAAGCACCGGTACCCACCGGCTGCCAAAGATGCTACAGAATACTGACCTGGAGGCGAAGAATGCTTATGCAAACAAGTCTTTTATATTTGTAATTAATTTAGATCACTTTGTAGAGATTTATTACGAATTTGACCATAAATGCTTTATATTCTGTTGATCGGTGTCTGGAAAGCCACATAAAATCTGCTTTAACGCACTGATGTAAGACTATAAAACATGAAAAGCGTATACAGTAATCTGGTCAGAGAGAGCGAGGGGAACGCTGAGAAAAAGCAGTGAAAAGTGGATAAATAACTCAGTAAGGGTGGATGTTTCATGTCACAGCTGGTGGGGACAATGAACGTGTCTGCAGCTATGGAGACGCTGGACTCTGTTCACATATCAAAGATATTTTTGCAGTAAAAAGAGACCCTTTGCTACATGTAGGCACGTATCTATCCCTACCTACTTCTAGGCCCTTGGAATTCAGCACCAAACACAATTTCTTATTTTAACATGAACTGAAACAAGAACTACATGGTACAGAAAGAATATAACATTCATGATGACATATTTTAATCTGCAGTTGGGGAAAACCTTGTATATTTCATCCTAGGAATGTGTTACAAAATATCCTCTTGCAGAATGTACACTTAAACTTCAATCTGAGTTTTAAATCAAAACTGAATACTGCTATATATGATTCAAGTTTTAGATTTGAAGCTTTGAAATAATAAGTGCTATTCAGAAAGGAACAGTGGAGGCTACTCCAAGTCTGATGGAAACATATGAATTAGATGTTTTAGTATCACAGGTGGGAAGTAACAAATAAATATTTACTTTTCTGACAAATGTTTAATTTTACTCTTTACATTTTAACTCATATATCTGTACTTTCTTCTCCCAACATTTTCAAAACAAGTTTGTTGCTTTAATTTTTATTGCATTTGAGGAGAATTGTTGATTTTGTTTAGTTTGGATCATTCTGTGCCGCCTTCCCAACATCAAGACTGATTTCACCCTAAATGTATGGAACAATAACACCCAGAAAAGACTATTCCTTAATGTAACAGATGTATTAAGACGAAAATGATATAAAAGGCAAAAAAGACTAAAAGCAACGCAAAAGCCATTATAAGACGAAAACCGTGTGGAAGACGTAACAAGAAAGAAAAGACATTAAAAAAATGAAAAAGACGTAACAAGACGAAAAAGACGTAAGAAAATGTAAAACAACAGAACAGATGCACTAAGATGAAAAAGACGT